>OX456526.1:66141162-66151162 GCA_949748255.1 Eustalomyia histrio
GTTGCTTCCACCGCACACAAATATCAAAAGAATTTTATTTTTAAAGAATTGAATAATAGGATTGGTTTTTGGTTTCTTTTCCCTTTTTCTGATTCCCAGATAACATTTTTGCTTTATTAATGGATTTTAAGTTATTGCAAATAAAATTAAATCCTCACAAATAAATGTTAACGGTTTTAACCGAATTGCTACCAATCTTTTCTCTGGGTGTACATGTTAAATGGTCATCTTAACTTGTTTTTACGTTATTTTTATTCTTTATATATAATTTTTTTTCCTTATTCATTTCCCGGTATTAGTCCACTATTTAAAGAAAATATGTTTTTCCCCGGAACTTAAAACTATGTATATATTAAAAATGATAGCTTTGTATTCAACATGTAAAAATTAATAAAAACAAGAAACATATTGCAAAAGAATGTTATTAAAAAAAATTATATTTAAAAATTTGTTAAAAAAGGGGGTTTTGCCTTGATAAAAATTTAATGTATAAGAGAGAGATATAAAAAAATGTGCATAAAATTGCAAAAAAATATTTTTTATTTTAATTGTAATGGATGCGCGCTGTTTTACTGAACATTTTCCCATCAAAAACTCGTTTTGGTCAAAATCTAAGATCGAGGGCTTTGGATATAAGCCCCTTGATATATAACATACGAATCTTAAAATATATTAGAAATTTAGCATCAAAAAAATTATAACTGAGGATATAAGATCTAAAATAGCAGTTCAGGGATAAAAGCGCCGTCTGGCTATCGACGAAAATACTCACGGTTGCCCTAGATCAAATCGCAAATCTCTGATAGTCAGAATCTCTGCCTGAAAGACACTATCATAATCAGGTAATCTAATGGAGCCTCGTATTTCGCAGTCACCTGAGAAGACCCCTAAAGAGGGAAAGCTGACTCTAAAAGTAGAATACAAGTCAATCCAAGAAATAGAGTAGCCAGAGAAGACTAGCAGCAAGTCGTGCCGCACTGCTAAAAGAAGTCGCCATCACAAATAAAGTAAAACAATTAATATAATAAAAAGCTTTAGTTTGAGGCAAGCAATTGTCACACCAGTTCCTCCAATAGAAGCCTAGCGCTGAATTCTTAACTTTTGCTTCATAACCATCTACTTCGTAGACTCACCATATAAAGTCTGTAATGGCAACTGAAAATTTTGCTGTTATTACGGGAAATTCTGCTCATTTGAGCCCAGCGGTATTTTTTGCTAATCTTAGCAACACATGTCTGCTGACGTGTAGTACAATGAAATTAGTAGAAAAATTAGTAACCGCTACTACATTTTAGTAGACTTTTTGTAAAGTGGAATTTAAAATCTGTTTGCTAAAATCAGCAAAAAAATTACTTAATATTATCTATATTATTTTTTTAATCGAGCATCAAAAATTTTGAATATATTTTTCAAAAAATATTTTATACAAAATTAAAAAAAAAAATCAAAGGCTTAACAATCATAAAAATTGATAAAACATAAACGAATTTTTCATTTTGTTTTAATTTGGTAATTTCTGTTTTAAAAAATTTTTTAGTCATTTTTTTTTACTTTTAAGGTAAAATTTTAATTGTTTTTAGGGCTGATTTTTAGAACTAAAAAAACTTTTTAGTGCTATTTTAAGTGGATGTCCTCTTTCTAGACATGAGTCGGTATCTTTAATTACGATCCCTTTTTTAAACCTATGTGTTATGTTACGGCAATTTAAGTTTGTATGTATAAGTTTTAATTATTAGAAATAACATTTCCTTCAATATCTACCTTTTTAAAATTAGTATTTTTTTGCTAATTTTAGCAAATCGGTTGTCAAAAATTTGTAAAATGATTTCCGAAATTACCAACCAAAAATTTGTTAATATTCTGTAAAAATTCTGTAATTTGTAAAACATAAATAGCAAAAAGATTTGCTAAATAATATTTTTTTTACTAAAAATCAGTACAAAAATAGTAATGTGGAATTGAAAACTGTTTACAAATTTTTCTACAAACTTTTTTTTCTGAGTGTAGTTATCGTGCACCGCTCAATGGGCCATAAATGAGTGTTGGGCACATGTTAGCCGTGGATACAAACACAATCACGAACCAAACACCTAGGAGCTCGGTGTTAGGATTCCACAATAGTTTTAATTTTAAATGTCAAAATATTTAGCATGTTCGGTGAGAATGAGTTTGCAGCTGGTAAGTATAGTCATATATAACATGGTATAGGATTCGTACTGGTTTTTTCACTCATTTTGAAAGTGGCGAGGAAGACATCGTAAAATTTTGAAAAAATTTACAAGTGTGGTTAGTAAACAATTTATTATAATATATTTTTTCGAAATAAAGCAGGATTTGCCAGACGTAAACATAAATATATGTCTATACAGCAAATTAAATGAGTTATATAATAATAGAAGATGTTTTGTTGTGGTTATTATGTATTTCTTGTGCATTTAACATATACAATACATATACAAAACGTAAATACACAACGAAAATGTATTCAGTGCATAAGAATGACACAAAAAAACACAACACTACAACTTCTGATCTACTTTAACTTATTGAATTTTCTGCAAATAGATACGTTTACGTCTGGCTAAAATATATTAAAAAATATAAGAATTTTAGAACATTTTTAAGATAAATATTCAAATGTGTTCCGATCAGTAAAAAATAGTTTTAAGTGATGTTTGCATTAGTTTCTGGGAGGATTTACATTGAATATTGTACAAATGTAGTTGTATAGTGTTTTAGAAGAATTGTATGTAAATAACTACATCGGTGCATGGGTGCGTATGAGCAATATGTACTTAATATAATAATGTAGGCGACATTAAATGTAATTGTATAATTAGAGTAATAAAACTCTTAAAGTTTTTAAACCTATAAAAAGTCATAAGTTAAGACTGTTGATATATTAAGAACTTGAGATATGGAATGAGATAAATGAATTCATATTCCTAAGATGGATAATTCGTTTGCTCTTTACTGAACTTGTAAATAAATTTTTACTTACAAGTTGCCAACTTATGAAAAGAAAATGGATATATTTTCTTGCAATTCATTGGCATGGAATATTGACCCGCACTCATAATATATTTTCCGTTACCGACTGTAGTTTATTTAAGAAGTAATACGTAAAGTTTGTTTTTAAATGAAGAACATTAAAGTAGAACATTCATATGACAAAGGCCCCGTTTTTTCATATTATATTAAAATACCTTGAGAACATGATATGATCAGATTCGAATTCAGAGCATTTCGAGCCTTTAGAAAAGTAATGAATTCTCCATAAAATAAAGGCAAAATGTAGCGCGAAATCATGTTATATGTATTTATAGAAAAAAATCTGTATCAATGAGTTTCAGTGGACTATTTTTCAAAAATTAATATTGCTCAGATTATTATTGTAAATATTTATATATTCCACATACGCACTCATATCTAACTTGCTAAAACGCAATGTAAAATTTATATCGAGAACAATAACTTTTTTCAATGATAGAAAATGATATAGACCCTGTTTTTTAAATATTTAAAAAATAAAAATAATGGGCACTTGTTAGATAAATTGCGTTTTTTGTAAAATTTAATAAAGTACATAACGATAAATGTTGGAATTTTCTCCACATGTTTCACCCCCTGGATCCCCGAAATGCCCGAAAAAGTGCAACAGATTATTTTTAGATTTTTTTCTATTACGTATTTAAATTTCATCAAAATTGTAGTGATAATGTTGGGGTAAGTTCCTTGTTAGAAATTGTTTAAATCTAATATTTTTTATTATACACACAAAATACATTGGTTGGAATTCTATGGCAATTACTAAAATTGCATCGTTATTTAAAATTTTGAATTGTTTGTACTTTAAATTCTTCATCAGAATCAATTATCAAATTAACAGGAACAATGTCACATCATCCAATTTCCTCAATTTTGGTAATTATAATAAAATTTTAAGATTAGCAACTGAAATTATTATTTCAATAAAATTTTGAAATAAATTATATTTTTGCTTTTTATTCATATACAAATTTATATTCAAAATAAAACAATTTAATGTCTGTAGTTCAGTGGATGGAAACACAGCCTGCTAGTCTAAGGGTTATGAGATCAAACCCTTAGGAATTTTAAAATTTTTTTAATTTTTTAAAAATTTTTTTTTAAACTTTTTTTATTGATTAAAATTAAAAGACATCATTTATTTTCTGTTGTGGCTGCTATATTATTTTCAAAAAAATAATAAAATTTCAGACCTGAAAATATTCAAGTTTGAAATTTGACTTGAAGAAATTTAATAGAGTTAAGCCTAGGGGATTTAACTTTGAACGTCTTCTTTTTCAAATGCATTTTAATGTATGAACTATACAATTTTCTTCTTTGCTAATTTGTAAAATAAATATTGTTGATTGACACATTAATTAACCACAATATAGTTTGTTTTGATTAAATATCACTTATGGAATTCTGGAAAAACAATAGAATTTGAAGTTAATACTGAACCCTAAAATACTTAATTTCGTTTTCGATTTAAAAGTTTTTTTGAATTTGAAAGTAGAAAACTTGTAAACAAAACGAAAATACCTATTTGGTATTCATTATGAATTATACTGCCAGTAAAAGTGGTTTAAATTTAGCTTTTAATTCATATCAAATCTAAAAGCAGCCTTATATACTCAAAATTTTGTTTAGTAGTGTTATCCGAACTATCATTTGAAAAGCTTATATAGTTCATTGAGCTTAAAGTCCATAATATAAAACCATAAAAAATTATATATAGTATATTTGGTTATATGAATTAATAAGCAATTACAAAGAAATACTTTTTTAATTATGTCAGAATGTGGAGCTAATTTTAAAATTTGATGTTCACAATGTTAACACTAATTAACTTGTACTCAATTCGTTTTATAAACATTAAAATCAACCAAAAAAAATTATTTTGAATTTGTTCATTATTATTTAAATGTACAAAAAATTATTTTGATATTTGCACTAAAATGTTTTTCTTTATGATTTATTTCACTAATTCCAATTTAAAAACATGAAAGAGCTTTAAACATATTTATTCTAAAATAATGCAATCCTTTTTAATAAACAACAACAACACTTTCTTAAAAGTCTAACAAACAAATATTTTAAATATTTAACTTTATCTGGTATCACTTTACGAAAATCCTTTTATCCATTAACTATTCATATTAAATCCCGCTGACTTACGCAACAAAAATAAACACGCATGCATAAATACATATACAAATATAACACATACATAGATACTAACCAACACACACATAAAGAATGGCATGACATAAATGAAAGTAAAGCAATTGATATGCTGAACACAGGATAATCGCTATTAAGCTCAAGTAGAAAACACACAACAGCAACAATGACGAAAAGTAGCAGCAAGAAAGGAAACTTTTTATAGTTTTAATGCGTGGTATATAAATAAGTTATACAGTGAAATGTAATTAAATTGTGCGTTCATAATATTTTCTGATTCCACAAAAATCAGCAAGAATATTGAACATTAAAATTAGTAGAGTTTCACATTATAAATGTACTTACCCAGGACAAATTTATTAATAGCAGCTCATTGATTTTTGCATTACCAATAATGGCCTACCCCTGCCCACTGCATTACTTTTAAAGTGAAAATAGTGAGATAGTAGTAATGTGTTTTAACTACTTATTTAGGAGTTAAAATCTTTTTTTGGTTATAATATTCAAATAGTTTTTTTTTTCAAATTGTTCACAAAAATCAGTTTTTATTATATGTTATTTTTCCTCACCCAGAATTAGTTGTTTTAACCTTAACTAGTTATTTTACTCCCTACTTGCAAGCTTGGAGGCAACTAGCTACCTTCAATGACATTCCTGTGTTAAAATAATGAGCTTATCAGGCAAACTTCAACTAGGTACTGCTCGATTAAAACCCCATCATTTGGTAAGGTATTCTTATCCTCAGTATTTCTAATTGAAGTTTCAGCTGTAGAGAGATAGATTCTTTTGTTTCCCATTTAAAAATAAATACTAGTTTTTATGAAAATATATAAAGTGACATTATAACAACTAAATTTCTGGCATAAATTCTATTTTCTTTGAAATACGCTGAAATTAAATCGCTTTACAGCCAAATTATATGAAGAGATATCTGCAATAAATAATTATTATTTTATTTATTATTATTTTTATAATTGTATGGGTCTCCCATTTTAATTTCTTTTATTTAACACATTTTATTAAAGTTTTTATAAAATATATTTTTTGATTGTTAAAAATTTTCATTCACAAATTTAACTGTAAAATGTTGATATAAAAAACTAAGAAATATAAATTACAACTTATTT
This sequence comes from Eustalomyia histrio, assembly GCA_949748255.1. Taxonomy (NCBI): domain Eukaryota; kingdom Metazoa; phylum Arthropoda; class Insecta; order Diptera; family Anthomyiidae; genus Eustalomyia; species Eustalomyia histrio. The sequence goes on from OX456526.1 coordinate 66,147,501, forward strand.
CCAGAAATCTTGGGGAAGTCTCCACAATTATTTTATTATTAAAAAAAATATTTTATAGAGTAAAACTAAAATAATAACGACCAAATTTTTATTATATTTAAATTTCACACTTTTGCAGCTAATTCTAAAATAGGTTTTGTTTAACAAAAATTTCTGCAAAAAATATTTGTTATTGGAAATAAGTAAATATACAATAGCAAATGGAATTAAAAACGACTATTGAAGAGTCATTTCAAAAGATTTTTTTAATCTCGCCTTTTACCAAAAATCGCGATCAAATACAATGTCAATAAGTTTCTGAGCATTTAAATGCATATATTTTCATAAATATGTGTTTTATTTAGCAAAAAAATAAAGAATTTATGTTAAAAACAAAATTTCCAGAGATGAAAATTTACATACTTAAAAAAAAAATAAAATAATTCTCTGACCCGGTATTACCGGACTCCACTGTATTATTTAAATAAGTATGTATGTAGTACACATACAGTCAGAAAAAAGATTGACTCACAGAGAAAACAGATTAATTGTTACAACGAAATTTCTTGCCAATCTAATGTTTTGGTTGGCGCCAATGAATTCGGTTAATAAAACAGAGTTACGGTTGAAATTAAATATTTAAATTGTATTAGAAAAAAATTATGTTGGCAAGAAATTGGGTTGTCATGATCAATCTGTTTTCTTTGCGTTGGAATTAAATAAAATCCTCTAAAATGTATTTGTTAGGACATTACTTTATTTACTTATAATTCTTTAGTATAGTAAAAATATTCTATTAGAAATTAAAAAGGGATAAAAAAATTTAAAAATATAATCCTTCTATCTAAGTATTGCTATTTCCAATCAATCAAATTTAAATATAAAATTATTATCATTTTAGTTTTCCTTATTATATATGATTATCCTAATAAAAAATTCCATTAGACAAAGGTTTCAATAGAATCAACCGAATTGGGGACTGTATTGATTATAGATTCAAATAAAATTTTGTGGAAAGTAATACAGGGTGCGGCTAAAGTAACTACATTATGTAAAAAAAAATGTAATTTCTTTGCTTGTAAATATTTAATATTTTGTTTTTTCTATTTCAGCAATAAAACTAGGGATAATATACAAAAATAAAACTCTTTATTATTGTGCAAAGAACTAAGATGGTTTTTCTATTCCTTGAAAATTATCATTCAATAATTAATACTCAACGTGCATAGAGAAGATTTTATGGTGTAAGAACTATTCAAATGGGTCCAACTATTCGTTCGTCGGTGAATTATTTTGTTTAATATGGAACCTTGGATTTGGGAGATCGGCCGAAAATATAGATGCTGTGAGACAGAGCGTGGCAGAAAATCTGGAGCTTTATGACCGCACTCTTTGGCGAATTTCGAAATACGATTTTTCACCTTTTCCCTTACAAGTTCCAATTAGTCGAAAAACTAAAAACTGAGGAATTCGCATTGCGCTTGGAATATGCTAGAGCAGTTTTAAATTTTGTTGATCAAAATGAAAACTTTTTGACAAATTTAATGATGACCGACAAAGCACATTTTCACTTGAACGGTTTCGTAAATTAACAAAACAACAGATTTTGGGATCACAAAATCCCAAAAATATTCATCAAAATCGTTTATAGACTGTTTGGTGTGTTACTGTTTGGTGTGGCATTACCGGCGAAAAAAATGTCGGTCCATTTTTATTTTTTTTTTTTGAAAACGATCAAGGTGTGGAGAACGTTACAGAGTAATGCTTCAAAATTTTTTATTTCCTCAATTTCCACCAAACGCCATCATGTGGTTTAAAAAGATAGTGAACATACAGCCCGTGCAACGATGGAGTTATTGAGACAACAATATCCAAATCCGATAATTTCTAAAAACGTCGATTTGAGATGGCCACCACCACAATCGACTGATTTGACTGCACCAGATTTTTTCTCGTGGGGCTATCACGAAGACAAAGTTTATCTGAATAAGCCCCAGCAACTTAAGAACAACATTCAAAAAGAAATTGATCATATACCAAAAGAAACACTCAACAAAATTATGGAAAATGATATAAAAAGAGCACACTTTTTCGCTAATACGGTTCTTAACTGACATTATTATTCATAACTAATGTAAAAAATAACAAAATAAGCTTTATAGCCTGTTCCTCTTTTTGAAAGAACACGTTCGTTCGCTTTCTAGTTGAAAGAAAACTGATTTGGGTTTCACTAACTCTATTTCTATGCGAACGATGACTCGAACGACAAGTCGAATGAAAACGTAACTGTTTTCATACAAAATTTGGTTTCTCTATTTCAAACAGCTCGAACGCAAATGTCAAAATCAGTCACTTGCTATTTTTTTGTCGAGTGAATATATATTTGATATTTTTAAAAGCAAAATATAGTAAAAAAAGCAATGGATAACAAAAAGTAAGTACAAAATAATACAAATATTTATAGTTTATTAAGAATTTTAAATTTTAGTTAAAAAAATCAGCAATGGACCATCCGAAGACGCTTGTATTTTATATGGAAGAAAGGCCTGATTTTGCCAGAAGGACTCTGGTGTTCGGAGCAAACAAATTTTCCGCAAAGGAGGAAAATTTTACCAGAAAACTAAATTCCGTTTCACCCCCTATTACGCTGTTGCTGAGTGTTAAAAGGTATGTGTGTGTTGTTTGTGGCTTTGCCCAAGAAGCTCATATTTACATTTTTTATTTTACATCTTTTATTTTACAAGGACTTTAGCAGTGACCGCACCGAACCGACAACAGGCAACAGAAAAGCTCTCCAAACAACAATTTCACACACAACCAATCGATAACAAAAATTTTCACAAATAAACACACTTTCCAAATAAAAATTGATTTGTTTATTGTTATTTTTTTATTTCATCTGTCATATACAGCTGATCACTCTTAAACAGGGTTGTTTTTGTCTTTAAGCAGCTTAGTAGTATTTTTGCTACTTTTAAAGAAAATTGTAACAAATGCTTAAAATATATGACGTGGCATCTCTGTGATTTGTAAATGCGTAAGAAACAAAAATTGACACACGTAAGTCAAGTCGATCGAAGGCTTTCGAAATAGAGAAACCCAAATTGATTCGAATTCGAGTGACTTGCTTTCGTTCGACTAGTTTTTCGTTCGAGATCGAGGAACAGGCTATTATTTTTATCATTTAATTTTTTGTTTTTTTTTCATTCCATTTAATATTTATTTAAAAAAAAATCATATAGTTACCTTAGCCGCACCCTGTAGTACTTATGTGGAATATACTGAATATTGACTTTCACGACAAAAAAAAAAAATGAATAAAAAATTAGTAGTATAATCCGCCAGAATTTGATTGAAAACCATTTCGTTGACCACAACCGAGACTTTTTTCTGGGTGTAGTACTACCACACAGTTTAAGAAGAATGTATATATTTTATTATACACTGTACTGGTTTCTTAAGAAGTTGAAAAGAAAAAGTTTTATTATTTTTTATATATATATATAAAAAAGATAGAAAAATGGGAACAAAAAAGTGGTTGACTTTTTTGTTGTTGTAAAGTTAAAAAGCCACGCACAAGAAAGTGCTTTACCTGAGATGTCAACTCATTTGTCTTAGTTATATGCGTGCTACATGCATAAGAATTATGTATGTAAAGCATGGTTCAAGCAAAATTTTGTATT
>OX456526.1:66153662-66208662 GCA_949748255.1 Eustalomyia histrio
TGTGTATATGATGTATATTGATTTTTCCATGGGAGAGATTTGAAGTTAAAAATTGTTTATATGATAAATATAATATTAATGATACGTACTAATGTCCGCATTGATTTATACGATGTCTTCGCATGCAGTAAAATTATAGCAATCAATTGTAAAACTGATTTCATTCCAAGGGAATATCATAATATCGTTGACATGTAATCTTCTCTTGCCATAATATCTGCCACCAAATGTCACAAACACAAATTTAAGTTAATAAAAATGGGGAAATTTTAATTATTTATCTTTATAATAATTAATTTATTTTTTGAGCCATAGGATCGTTTTTTCATAAAAAATAATATTTATTTTTCAATATTTAACTACTCCATTGTGTACCATCTTCAGGAACCATAAGCTAAAAAGAATACTTAAGTTATTATTCATTTTTTGTAAAAAAAATTGATTAATTTTAATTTGCCTTTGGATAACCACGCCTGAATTCTGGAAAGAAATATTAATCAGAAACTGAAAGAACTCTGGGTTTTTACAAGAACCAATATCATAACGTAATAGACAGGGTACAGCTTAAAACTCTTCATATTTATAAATGTGTTCTATTCAAAATTTCTGATATTGAGTGTTTTTTATAAGGTCATCCAGACTGAACTAAAGCACATTTTGAACATGTATTTTTGTTAAAATTTTCTTGCTTGAGATATAAATTTTGTGTTAACTTTCTTGAAAACCGTGTGCGGGTTTTTTTTCTTGTTGATCTCGTTCTAGCTCTAGTTCTTGCTTAATATTTAATTTTTCTTCAACGGTAGGTGCTATTTACAGTCTTGAAGGCCGTGTTGGTACCCTACGGAAAAAAGGAGTCAGTTGGGAATTAGGACCTGTCCCGTGATAGGTGAAAGTTTAACAAGTTCCGAAAATACATATCATGATATAGGTAGAAAGAAGACCGGTTCTTAAAGTCCTACAACATAACCATTTTAAAAGTCATAACCTTTGGGGTTAGTTGTGTGACATGTTTTTTTAGACCAGTTCTGTGACATGTCCAAGGGCAATTGATTCCCTCCAAAACCGTACCCGTGACCTATCGGTTACGTAACGTGTCCTGAGATAGGTCCTTTTACCGCAGGGTAAATTTTAATATATAGCACAATAGTTTATGATCAACCTAATATACTAGATAAGTACACTGAGCGACTGATGTGCGGAAATAATTATAAAAATGTTAAATTCATAAATATGATATATTTTGCAGGTGTTCAGATAACACCTTTGCACATTAGAGGAAAAGTTACTTGTAATAAATATTTCTTACAGATGGAGCATTATCACCAAAAGCCAAACAAAATCATTGAAAGTACTCCTGGTGACACAAGACAACTTCAAAATTGTAAAAATGATCCAACAAAATAATTCTCTAGTATATTACGTCTTTGTTTTGGTGTTTAGTTTGGGATTCAACAGAAAAAACATATATTTGATAAATTTTAATTTGCAACGCCAGTTTGAACAAATAAATACGAAAAAAAGTAATTTTTTAATTAATTAATAAGTGCCAAAAACTTATGACATACCCCTCTTAGTTCTTAGCAATAAAATGCAAAAGAGCAATTAACATCGTTTTGACGTTTCTCCTGAATCAATTTGGCAATTGCTTGGTATCATTTTATTTTATCTGAAGACGATTATTGAAATTTTTATTGAATACTTTTAGTGTACAATACAAAACCAGTAAGAAGCTGAAACTTTGAGAATTGATAGATTTTTTTAATAAGAAAAATTTATATTGTTACAATTTTACCTTTTAAAATCGTTGATGTATTGCCTTTATATAAACCGAGTTTTTTTTTTGTATTGTACAGTTAAGGTTTTCTATAGCAACCCTTTATTTACATAAAAGCGTAAAACAATTACACAAGAGAATTTATTTGAAATTATATTAAGTTGCATAGTTAAAAGGTTACACAATTTATTCAATTAATCAGCAATGTTACGTCTTCAGCGTTTTATTACCCACTAATCTGATATTCCACATTGCACGAGTATTTATATGTGTGGCGAGAATAACTAGAAAGTGACAGCATTGTCCGGAAGTTGTATACTGGAAACGTGGAGTATATTCTTTGGAGTTCACAGAAGAAAAAAACTAATGCTACATTAATCGTGGTGAAGAGTTGCCATTGATGGCAATTTATGATTCTACGAGTAAATGTAAATTGGTGAATAGAGTTTCCGTAAAAATATAAAAATTTTGGTATATTTTTAGAAGAAGTTAGTTAGATATTTAAACTAAAACTTGGTGTCGATTCTATATATATTTTTAAGCAAATTTTATATATTTCTTTTGGATTATGGGATCACCTTCTTAGGCTTTGCAGCTATCAGAGCCACACTCCATCAATAGAAGCCAGTTCAGATATAATCGGTTGGAAAATGTGATTAACACAAAAAATAACCTAATAAAGATACATATAAAAACCAGTGATTGTAATAGAATTAATGTTCGTATAGTTGTTTTATTAGATTTTCAAATATATATTAGCCCACATATATACAGATTTTGTATGAACAAATGTTAAGGTGTATATGTTAAAGAATACTTTTGTTGTTACCAAAAAAAAAAGGCATGAAAAAGTTGTTAAGTTTTTGGTGAAAGAATAAACATGTGTAGAAATCTTTGCAAAACATTAAAGCATGCATAACAATTACTTTTGTTGTGGCATATTTGTGTGTTGAAAGAAAAACTCAAAAACTCTTTATAAAAAATAAGCAAACAAACACTAACAACTCATACACAGTCTTTAGTACTTTATCACGCTTTTTTAGACACACACACTTACTTATTCATATGTGCCCACATACATATAAAACACTTAAAACAAATGTCTTATTCCTGTTTGTTTTTCCACTACTACTACTACTACTACTACTAGTAGGTACAAGTATTTTTGTTGTTTAGCCAGAGAATCTTTTAGTCTATTCAACCTCATTCAACTCTATGTAGCATGTCACATACTTCAACAATTTATAATTTTCTTGAAGGCTTCTCATATATTCTGTCTTACACTATATCCATATTACATAGATGCAAAAGACTAAAACCTCAGCTTGAAGTTCAAGTATTCTTCATGACGTCTTTTTTTTTTTTTTTTTGTTTTCTTTTACTTTCCTGTTATTACCAGAAAAACTCTGTGGTACAAAGTGTGTAGTTTATGGGTATGTACAAATGTTGAGCAGTGTTTTAAGGGATTTCCGTTTTCAGTTAGTTGTGGTTATGGCAGTAGCATGTTGTGCTGATATTCGCTTGCACTTCTTGTTAAAAACGTGCCTTAGGTTGATTTTCTGTTAAGGCATGCAAAACATGTAAATATCAAACCAAAAGTTGTTTGATATTGCAGTTTGTTGTAAAAGCAGCTAAATTGCATGTACACATGCAAATGTGTTCCTTTCTACAAAATGCTACTACTACTACTACTGCAGTTGTGTTACACCGCCATTGTCGTCGTCGTCGTCACCACCACCATTACCGCTGTTTCAAAAGTGTAAAATATGCTGACAGTAGTGTTTTGTTTGCTTGTGCACACAAACATACATACGTATACTCGGAAAATGGTTAAATGAATTGATGACAGTTTGTTTATAATGAAAATTAAGTTAATATGCAGGTTTAAAAGTAGCAGATTACTTTAGTTTATATTAAATTAGCAAATACTTAAAGTGTTACAATGGCATATGTTATGCTTGTAGATTAATCTAACTTATGAAAAATGTGATATAGTTTAAACTGATGATGTGATAAACTCTAAGTTATGAAAAGAAGTACACATAATTCAATAATATACGTAGTTGTATGCAATGCGGTTTAATTCATACGGTTTTAAAAAATAGTTGTAACGTCTTTAGTCTTCATTTTTTATGCACTTGCAGCCTAAAATTCACAGCCTGGAAAGTTCTTATAATAACCTTATAATAACTGTAACCATTACTAACGTCTTGAAATCAGCTAACCACTTAACAGGCATTTAATCAAATAGGGATCAAAAACATCTGGAACAACTAAAGACTCAACTAGAATTGGCTTAAGTGACTTAAGCTTTGCTTTGGTATGAAATAAATTTTTGGAAACACAAATATTTAATTTTTAAAAATTAAATATTTAAGTAGATATAGTCTTACTCTGTAGTTATAGATATATCTAATTAAAAATTAAGAATTTGTAAAAATGCTGCCAAGTCTGTGAAACTCTTGGCTTTTCTTTTTAAATGTAAACAATAATATATTATAAATATAAAATTGTATTTGTTTACAATCAATAAAGAAAAGTCAGGTAAGTAGGGATAGGTGATTTCTTTATAATTATCTATAAATATGAGATTCAAAAAAAAAAAACAAACCTAATATATAGATTTTAAACATATAAATTATTAATTTTGATTCCATTCTGGTTTATAACCAGCTAAGGTAGAACGAAATGGAATAAAACACTAAACACTGAGTATGCAATGAAATGAAACAGGAAAAGAAATTTATATTTGGAATGAAATTTATAATTGGAATGAGTTAAAATGGTCACAAAATAAATGTTATAAAAATAAATTTCATAAAAATATATCCCATGGGATTCCTTTCGGACCAACCCAATTTTTATGATCGAAGTCTTTACTAAGCTTTGTAAATATGTTGTCCATTTTGCACTATCTCACTTAGTTTTTGAGATACTGTTGATTTTGTTAAACAGTCTGTATTTTTAAAACTAAGAGAAATATGGCAAAATGCAGAAAATATTTGCTTTATTACAGTATGCCCCATTAATAATGCATATTTGTAAAACAGACACAGGTGATCTGTTTCATACAAACGAATCTGAATTGTATTTTCAATGTGTGTTAATTTATATTATTACATATACTGTTAAAAAAATGGTCACCCCGTGAATGTTTTATAAAAATTCCTACCTAATTTGTGTTACCAGAGTGTGACCATTAGCGAGCTTACAAAAATTTTTTCTGTTTTTCGCTATCTCGCTTAGTTTTTGTAAAATTACCATTTTTTAAAATAGCCAGCAGTATCTCAAAAATTAGCGATATAGAGCAAAACGAAAAAAAAATGTTGCTATACTAGATTTTTAGTATACACCGATGCAAATTTTAAATTGATTAATTTTTTTGCTATTTGGTTTTTCAGTGTAACAAAAAAGTTTCGTGACATGTGGGAATGCCAAAAATGCTCAGTAAGGTTTGCTCTTTTATCCTGAGTAGACCAACAAACGAACAACGCTTTCAGATCCTAAAATTTTATTATCAAAATTCGTTTTGTGTGAGAAATGTGTTTCGTTAATTCTGTCCATTTAATTGTCTTCATAATCGACCCACCGAACAGGCTATTCTAGCTGTTGAGACCAAATTTTGCACCACTTTGACCACCTGGAAGATGTAACGTAATAACTTCGGTATGAAATTATACAAAATACAGCTGCTGCAAAAACTAAAGCCAGGTGACGTACCACCACGTCGCTTGTTTGGTAAATGGGCCTTAGGAAAGTTGAATAAATATCCATTTTCCTTTAGAAAAATTGTCTTCAGCAGAGAAGCTCATTTTTGGTTCAATGGGTACGTCAACGAATAGAATTGTCGAATTTGGTGTAAATAGCAGCCAAAGGCAGTTCAAGAGCTGCCTATCCACCCTGAAAGATGCACTGTTTGTTGCAGTTTGTTGGCCGTACTTCTTCAAAAACAATTAAAATCTCAACGTTACATTCAATGGAGCAAGGTCTCGTACGATGATTACCGATTTTTTTGCCCGAAATTAAAGAATTTGACTTGGTTGACATGTGGTTTCAACAAAACGTTGCCACATTCCGCACAACCAGTTTGGGGAGCAATAAATTCCTAGTTTTGCAGCAGTCCATTGGCTGCCAAGACCATGCGATTTATCCCCACTTGACTATTTTTGTGTGGATATGTGAAGTCTCTCGGTCTCTCAGCCCTGGTAGACAACATTACAGCTGCCATGGGTGAGATACCGGCAGAAATGCTGGAAAAAGTATGCGAAAATTGAAGCTCATGGATAGACCACCTACGACGTAGAGGCAGGCAACATTTACATAAAATAATAATTAAAACGTAAATGACAGTCATTCATATATCGCCCCTAATAAATATTTCATTCACTTTTTCGAATTTTTTGTGCTCCTTTCAATTTTTTAAATTTAAACCCTTTAAAGCAGGCACAAGGTGACTGATTTTTCTTCGAACGAAATGGAATGGATCGGGGACGAAATTTTAATTATCGGAGTGTATTAAAAAAGTTTTAATATTCGAACTACGAAATTTGTTTGGCATTAGCGTTACTAAACTAAATAGTATACTTTTATCAAGCCAACGGCGATGACCCAAAATTGGTTGCACATTATTAATATAAAATTCAAATCCCCTCAAAACCAAATAAATCAATTTTTGTCCCAATGCACATAAACCCAGAGAAAAGAATGTTTGGAATTCGATAAAAATCTTTAACATTTATTTGTAAAGATTTAATATTATTTGGAATTACCTAAAATCCACTAATAAAGCAAAAATGTATTGGGAATTAAAATAAGGGAAAAAAAACTAAAAATCAATCCTACACCCAGAAAACAGTATCAATTGTAACCACCGAATTTGTTGTCAATAGAATTCTGGCGAGTACGACAAAAATCTTCATATTAAATCATATTTTAGTTGTGAAAGCCAATATTCAGTTATCTAATTTAATATTTATATTCCATATAAATATTATTATGTCCACAAATTATTATTTAAAAAAAAAAATATTTTTAGATTTTTCTGGTATCGAACCTGGGCATTCAGATTCATTATTCGCACCCATGCTTACTGCACCACAATTTTATTTAATTTTCTTTGATATTTTTGTTTTTTAAACATTTGAATATTTTTTTTAATAAGAAAAATATATTTTTTTTAAATGTTTGCCTTTACCGGGATTTGAACTCGGAAATAAGGAGTACTAGACTAGCTCTCTACCCACTAACCCACAAAGACGTAAAAATTTAAATGACTAATTTTTAATTTAAATAATTTTTTAGGAAAATAAATATAGCAGAAAATTCGTTTACAAATAACAATCTTTAGTTGCTTCTATAATCATTACAATCCACAATTCAATTGGTTCAACTGAAACTCTAATTTAATGATATATTTGATCAGGATAACCGTATTTGTTGTTACCACTTTCGAATATTGACAATTTATTAATCAATTTGATAGATTGTACTTATTTTTATGTACATTCACTAAATAAATGGTTGCTTCTTCTGTACGACATTTCTAAACGAATTTTATTCGTAAAGTTGATTGGAAATACCAATAATTGGATAACAGTATACTTTTTTGGTTCCTTTTCCATCTTTTTAATTCACAATGCCATATTTTTGGTATAATAATGGATTTTAGGTTATTACAAATAAAATAAAATCCTTACAAATAAATGTTATTAGTTTTGATCAAATTGCAACCAATCTGTTCTCTTGGTGTAGGATCAGAATTGGATTTTTTTTTTGTCAAGAGTAATTGTCTAAAATGCATGAATAATTTTAGAAATATTTCTTCACAGGAGAATATACCCAGCAAAAAAAGTGGTAATCATTCTGTGGCTATAACATCTTTGATTGCTTCTTAAACTTCATTTATCATTCTTTTATGATTTTTAAGTGTTATTCTAGGAACTCACATGCTCATATTTCAAATGTAGTGACTTGGATATAAACCCGATGCATATCTTCAAAAATCACTCTTCATTGCATCTAAAGCATAAGTTGTTGTATGTTGTATATTTTCTGAATCTAAAGCATTTATTCAAAATATTGTTTTCTGATCATTCAAAATCAAAATTTCCATCAGAAAAAAAGTTCTGATGAGCTCTATATTTTTTTGTTAAATCATTTTTTATATTTTTGTTTAAAATTTCATGCAGGCTAGAATTTTTGCAATTTTCAATAATAGGTTTGGAAGAACACGTAAACAGATTTCTTTAACTTTAATTGAAACTAGCTTAGCCTGATTTGCATTTTTCAGCCGTAAATAGTTATAAAGATGTAATCTTAGCATTTTTACATTGTGTATTTTAGTTTTTTATTTAACACTACCTCATTTTCAGTTTTAATTCAGAATTTACCAAAATAATTTTAAAACTCTGTAAAAATTATTCCAATTTGCCAAACTTATTTAAAATTGTTATTAAATATTTTAAATTTGTCAAAAATTGTTTCACAATTGTCCAACAAGTTTTTAAATTATCCAAAAATATTTTAAATTTGTCTGAAATTTCATTAAAGTTTTTCAAAAATGTTTCAAATTTGCTCAAAAATGCTTTTTCACCTATGCAGGATTATTTATTTGTTCTAATAAAGAGTATTTATATATAAATGTACATTCTTATGAATTAAATTTTCATCAAAGCTTAAATATTACAAAGTATATGAAAATTTTCCACTTATGCATCAGGATGTCTAATCATTGTACAGGTTGGTTGAAAAGTTCCTGCGCTCACCAAGAGATGGCACTGCTAGCTCCAAACTTTTTTTTTCTCAAGTTGGTATAACTGTCCTGGGAACACATGCAAAGTTGCAAGTCATTCTGTCAATTCTTTTTTTGTTTACAAGCCATTTGAAGTTGACGTGTCATTGATTTTTTTTTTAATATGGAAAAAATTTAATATCGTGCAGTCATTAGATTCTTTGTTTTGAAGGGTTTAAAAGCAAATCAAATTTATGAACAATTGTAAGAATTGTATAAGGAGTCCTCACCTTCAAAACGCACCGTTGAATTTTGGGCTGGTGAATTTAAACGTGGTCGCATCAGCCTTGAAGACGATCCACGAGAAGGACGACCAAAAACTGCAACCACAGCAGAAATCATTGAGCAGGTACATAATATGGTTAGTGAGGATCTAAGTTTGACTAAGCGTGAAATTGCTAATGCCATAGGCATCTTAGACGAACGAGTACTCCATATTTTACATGAAGAATTACGTATGAAAAAACTGTTTGGAAAGTTAGTGCCGCACACATTAACAATTCAACAAAAACTGGATCGAAAACAAATTTCTCAGCGTAATTTGGAGCGTTTTAAGCCGAATAAAACCGACTTCTTGCGTCGTTTTATAACTATGGATGAGACTTGGATCTACCACCATGATCCTAAATTCAAACAAGAACGTTTACAGTGGACTGAAGCTGGTTGTTCAGCTCCAAAGCAGGTGAAGTCACAACGATCAGCAAAGAAGGTTATGGCATCAGCTTTTTGGGATGCAAAAGGAATTTTGTTGATTGATTATCTTCAGAAATGTAAAACAATCAACCCTGAATATTATTTCAGCCTTTGGAATAAGCTGGTTGAAAAAATTCGTGAGAAAAGGCCTGGTTTAAAGAAGAAAAAAATCATTCTTCATCAAGACAATGCACCTGCTCAAAAAAGTGTTTTGCCGATGGCTAAATTCAAAGAATTAAAGTACGAATTGCTTGAACATCCACCGTATTCACCAGATTTGGCTCCCAGTGACTACTATCTCTTCAGAAATCTCAAACAATTCCTTCGTGGAAAGCATTTTTCGTCGAATGAAGAGGCCATAGCAGCCGTAGACGGTTATTTTGCAGAGCTTCCGCAAAACCATTTTAAGGATTGGATAAAATTATTTGAAGATCATTGGAACAAGTGTATTGAGCTTCTAGGAGATTATATTGAATAAAAAAACATATTTCGTAACAAAAACAGTATTATTTTATTTCGAGCGCAGGAACTTTTCAACCAACCTGTATTATAATTTCTTCCTTAGAGTAAAGTATGAGTAATGCTAGTAGCTACATTTGAATACTTCCATCCTATGACACATTAATGTTAAATTCATCGATGAAACCATCAGAAAAGAAGTGATGCCTTTGCGAGAGTAGTGATGCTTTTATTGCTTCTTTGACAGCTTAATTTTTTCTACCCAGCAAAAATGAAGCTGCCAAAATTTAATTTATAAGAATGCAGAAAAATATGTTTAAAGAAGCGAAATTTATGCATTGATATACAAATATTCTTTATTAAAACAAATAAATAATTCTGCACTAGTGAAAAAGCATTTTTGAAACATTTTTCAAAAATTTTAATGAATTTTTAGACAAATTTTAAAATATTTTTGGATAATTAAAAAACTGGTTGTATAATTTGGAAATATTTTTAGACAATTTTAAAATATTTTTGAACAATTTTAAATCATTTTTGCACAATTCTAAAACATTTTTGCCCAATTTGAAATAATTTTTACACAATTTTAAAATTACTGTGTTAATTTCTGAATTAAAACTGGAAATGATGTAGTGTTAAATAATAAACATAATGCAAAAATGCACAAATTGCGTCGTCATAAATATTTAAGGCTGAAAAATTGCAAATGACAGGCCATCTAGTTTCAATTAAAGGTCAAAACAAATCTGTTTTTCTTGATTATTCAAAACTTTTATAAAAATAGCAAAACTGCATAAATTCTAACCCTCATGAAATTTTAAACTAAAATATAAAAAATGATTTAATAAAATAATTAAAAAATTTCATCAGAACTATGTTTTCAATTTGAATAAATGCTTTAGATTCAAAAAATATACGATATACTATAACTTATGCTTCAAAAGTAATGAAGAATGATTTTTTAAATATGTATCGGGTTTATATCCAGATCACTGCATTTGAAATATTAACACATGAATGCTTTTGGAAGTGCCTTATAATGACACCAAAAAATCATAAAAGAATGTCAACAGAAGTTTAGGAAGCAATGAAAGAAGTTATAGTCACAGAATGACTACCAGTTTTTTTTTTGCTGGGTAGTTATGGCTGAAATGTCATATTAAGGTTAAAAAGTTGTTACTTATACCCTTTTCAAGGGAAATATTAAGTTGCAGGCCAAGTTTCTTGAAATTTTGTACTAAAGTGATTTTTGGGTCGAGCGGATAGAAAGTTGCAAAATAAATTTTAAAATTTGAAGTGTCACAACAATCCAATCAGAAAATCGGTTAAAAATGGTTAAAGAAATTTCAATGAAACTGACTCTAGCTTGATCTATGTAAGTGAAGTTTGAAGGATGGTTTATCTAAAAACAATCTTAAAAAATTATAAAAGGCCTTGATAACCAAGGCAGCGAGAAGTTTTTATTTAAGTACAATCTACTCGAAATTTAGAATTTTATATTGAGAAGTTGTGCTTCAGAATATAATTTCATATCATCTGAGGGTCTGTATTGAATAGTAATCGAATTTTAAGAGAACTCAGCATATATAATTCAGGCTAATGTTAATATGAATAAATCTTAATTTGAACAAAAAGCAAAAATATGTTAACAAAGAAAAATATTTAATATTTTACTTTAAATATTTAAAATTTCGTTTCATTATTTTATTTAGTAAAATCATATAATTTCAGTTGAATTTCTTATTCAAAACTCCAAGTATTTCAATAAACGACAACATAATTTTACTTCAAATTTGTATCGAAGTAATAACATATGTTTTGTACTCCTTTTCAATTTGTATTAAAATTGAAAAAAATACCATTTTACCTTGACTATAGTAGATTTATAATAATGTTTGTTTTTGCTTGATCTTGTTACTCAATATAAAAATGAAAAAATAAAATCAAACATGTAAACTAAATATTCATGCGATTGCTATAAACATATTCGTAGCAAATGTATTAGCAATGGAAGTTGTTCCAGATATTGTTGTTGCTGTTATAGTAGTGCGGCAATTTATTGGCTCTATTACAACGATTGGCTTTCATATTCACTGTATGTAGTAATAGGAAAAAAAAGAAAACACATTATAATACATACTACATATTTACGACGAAACTATCTGTGTGTACATGAATGCAGAAACAAGTAAACATGCAACAGCAGTTTTTCAGTAAAAGAAAAAAAAACACTTTTCAGAAAATTGAATCACCTTTTCAGATTCCATACAACATATGTTTGTTAAAAAAGAAACTCAATAGATTTTTGTATAAATGAATATGTGGAAAGCAAAGAATATAAACTGGTAAATTGTTTGCCAGGATATATATTCAAATAACCAGTGACGTGAAGGGAAACTGTAACTCAATGCTGGTATTCGGATATGTTTTAAAAATATCTCATCTTTATATAATCGTTAAGAATTAAATACTTTATTAGATTCTGAACTGTAACAAGCGTTTATTAACGGCTTATACAAAGTTAAAATGTATTCATGCAATAGATGCACAGATTTACTGTGAAAACAGTCATCAATATTTTTTGTGACGGCAGAATTTTGGTTGAAACATATATTTGAATTAATTGAGTAAAATATTGACGGCTATAAAGTGTGTAATTCCTTTAATGACTACCGAATGTTCCACAATCCATCTGATTTATCTGTATGGATACATTAAATTACATTGTAAGTAAAGTTACAACTTTTGGAATGACACGGGATAACCCTGAGACAGGTAAACTTAATTTCGGGTTGTGAAATTTAGTGGCGTACCCCGTTTTTGAAGTCTAGGTCGTTTTAAAAAGATATTTCAATTTTGAATTTGAATTGACTCAAGCGATTTTTTGATCCAAAAAAATTTACTAATGTGTTTTTTTTGTTTGCCTACAACCAAAAAGAATCCACATTTTTTCAGAAAAGAATTCCTCTTATGCCGTTGTTATTATGTAAATTACCTGATTATACGATTAACGCAATAATATTTTTGCTGGAATTAAAGCCAAAATCAAGTGCTTTTCAAGTCATATTTTCCAATTTTAAGCCTTGATTTATACTTTTATTACACTTTAATTTAATAGCATATTTGGTTTGAATAAAATTTATTATCTCTTTTTAACATACATACATTTTATAATTTTAGTTTTGTATATTTTATCTTGTTTTTTTGTTATTCGATGTTTCTTCCCTAACCCTTCTTTTATTTAAAAGCTTAGAGATTTGTAAAATCTTTCTAAAATAAGAAAAAAAATGTAAGGACAGTGCTTAGCTTCAAATAAATGTGGCTTACCTTTTCGTGAAAATTAACGGAAGAAATTCAGATTTTATAAAAATCTTCACAGAAAAATTGTAGATTTGAGCCAGTCTTTTAATTTTAGGCATAAAAAAATTATTTTTATTTGTATGAACTTGGCTTTTACTGTCTCTTAAAATAAAGCACAATACAAGCAATATTTAAAGCACTTGAATTTTTAACTTTTCAATGTTCATTGGGAAGTATTATAAATTCAAGTATTACTTCAATTCGAATTGAACCAGGGACTGAAACCGAACTCGAACCTAAACGGGTTCAGGTTCGCAGTTTATAAAAATTTTGAACCCGAACCAGCTGACCCCTAAAATTTAACCAGGTTTGAGTTCAAAAATATAAAAAAAATATTCTTGCTGTTCATGGCGCGGGAAATGTTTGATAGAAACATTATACAAAAAATTACATTGCTGGCATTAAGAAAATACTTGATCAATGCAGAGCTATTAGCAAAAATTGCGAACACCAAAAATATCTTATGTAGCCAAAAAGCTTAACTTAAAAAATCTGTACTAGACTGTCAAACTAGATGAAGCACGAGTATGATATGGTTCAAGCCTTATTGGAATACGGACGTTTTTGTTCGCGTTATTGGATGCTGCATTAACTATGAATGATAATAACATATTTGGAATATAACTACAAGAAGACTTTAGGCGATTTTTATAGAATCTGGCTTTGTTTTAAATTAGAGCTAACAAAAGATGACAAAACAAAAATATTTTTACTATAAATTTATTTAAATATTATAAAAAGAGAAAAACACTTTATTAAAAATCCACTTTTAATTGCAGCCCTGTATCTAGATACCAGATTTAAGTTAATGCTAAGTCCCGAAGATTGGTATCCGAAACCCGCAGCTTCTAAGAGAGTTATAAACTATTTTTTACACACCCCAAAAGAATCATACTTAATACAGCTAAGAATTTAATTGAAAGTATATTAAAGATTAGCGATAAAGAACTTCATAGAATTAATATAGAAAAGATTAAAAATATTTTGGTAAATAATAATTACAATTAATCTGTAGATTGATAAGACAATATAAAAACCGAAATAATTTAATTACGAGAACGGTTGCTGAACCTAAAATTTATAAATCTCTAACTTATGTTCCTCTTATATCTGAAAGATTGGGAAAGTCAAAAATTTATAATATTAAGGAATATATAGTGGCACATAAAACATATTACAAATTGGGTAGATTATTTAGCATAACAAAAGATAAAATAGATGAATCCGAAATGCCCAATTTACCAATTACCTTGTAGTGGAAATGATAATGAGAATTGTAGTAAAATATATGTTGGTACAACATAGAATAAATTAAAAACAAGGATTGGAGGACATAAATCTGAACAGAAATACAGGAACACAACTTCTACACAAAAAACAGCGTTATCATTACATTGCAAGAATTCTAATCATTATCCTGATTTTGATAGGACATCAATTTTAAACACAGAGCTTAATTACAGACGCAGATATATGTTAGAAATGTTACAAATTATGAAAGTACCATCTACACAACGAATTAATTATAAAACAGACATAGCAAATATTGCACAAAATTATAGACATTAAGTTAATAAAAACTACGATAAATATTATTATGTTAAATAACATGTATTTCAAATATTTTTGTTCATGTAATATTTAAATTTTTAAATACTGTAATTTTTGTTTTCTGTGATATTTTTATTATTTTTAATATTGACAAA
Source organism: Eustalomyia histrio (assembly GCA_949748255.1). Lineage (NCBI taxonomy): Eukaryota > Metazoa > Arthropoda > Insecta > Diptera > Anthomyiidae > Eustalomyia > Eustalomyia histrio. Next base: position 66,168,448 of record OX456526.1, read on the forward strand.
AAAAATTTTTTTTTTAATTTATCTCCTCTTTTAAAAAATTGTTATGTATAAATTTTCAATTTATAATTTTAATTTATTAGTTATAAACAACATTTTTCCCTGAAGAAGTCACCCAATGTGGTGACGAAATATTGGGATAAATAAATATTAATAATTAATATTTATAAATAAAAATATCTTAAGCTCAATTTAAAATTTACAAACATTATTATTTTTTAAAATCTGGTCCATACATGGTTAATATTTAAACTTGTGGTCAAAAAACCAAAACAGTTGCTAGGAAAGCTACAAGATAACTTCATTAATTTAGTTGATCTTGATTCCGGTGTTGTGAAAATTTGGATCGGAATTAATGATTTTTACATAGGGGTGTTATTGGGTGGAAGTTTTCTTTAATGGTTCTTTTTTTATTACATATAAAGCAATTCTTATGGTTAAGTAAAAAATGAAATCTCTTGGTGTTCCTAAATAAAATTTGAATTTTTAATTTAAATTTTAACGGGACATTTAATTTAAATTTTTAATTTATTCACAATATCCCGTTAGCTTCTACCTGGGAATTTAACTGACAGACTTAAGGTTGTCCTTATTTGACTGATGGTTAAATTATAACGAAGCATTTAGTAATAGGCCTCTATTTATTAAATTACTTCATTCAAATTTTTTCCAATTATTAGTATAATAATTATTTTTACTTTTTGTATTGATAACAACGATTTTAAAAATTTAAAGTCTAGTAAATTGAAAATAAGTCACCCGTCTACGTCGGTTCCAAAAAATTATACAAAAAGAGATTTCAAATATAATTAGGCCTTGGTATCCCATACATGCCCAAAGGACTCATAAAATAAAGAAACTATATGGGATTCCATACACAGGAGAATAACTCTTATATGGAGAAACATACAGGGTGATTTTTAGAGGCTCCTTTCGATAACGATTAAACGGTCACAAATTGCTAAGATCTACAAAAAACCGTTTCATCCCAAAAAAAATACTATTTGCTGTACTTTATTGTTTAAAAAAAAATCTCAGGTGTTTTATTAACCACAAAAAAAGACTTTTAGTGATGTTCGGCTATTTAAAAAAAAAAAAAAATTATATTGATTATTGCAAATTTAGTTGTATCGCATCTTTGTCCCGTTTCAGACAGAGCAATATTTGTCACGAAACCTTGAGTTTGTGGGAGAGAGGGGAAAGAAGAGTGGGAGTTGGTGCGGATTTGCTTGTTCTCGGCAATATGTTTTGTTTTTTCATTCTTCGTTATGTTTTTTATTTCTTCGTTTTTTTTTTATTCATTTTAAACCAAATGTAGACGTAAGTTGCTGAAAAAAGTTGTTCTGTCTGAAATTAAAGGCAATTTTAAAAGAGAATTGACAAGAATCGCCGCGACAAAAGTTGCTCTGTGTGAAACGGGACTTGGAAAATTTTAATATGTGGGCATGGGTGCGTATGAGCAATATTAACATATATTAATGCGTATAGTGTATTAGGGATAATAATGTAGGCAAAATTATATGTAATTTTTTTTCATAATTAAACCGAGTAACAAAAGCTTTTAAACCTACAAAAGATCACATCGATGTTCACAAAAGGTGGACTTTTAACTGACGATATATTCAGAAATTGTGATTTGGAATGCGATAAGAGAATTGAAATAATTATGTATCGTTATGTCATTTAACGTTATATTGATATATTTTAAATTAATAAAATAAATAATAATTATTTTAGTTTTCTTCGATCTTCTCTATTCATGCAATATTCCATATCGAGCTAAAAAAAAAAGACAATTTCCCCTGAATAAGTCACTCAATGTGGTGACGAAATATTGGGATAAATAAATATTTATAATTATTTTTTTTATAAATAAAGGATCTTTAGCTCGATAAGGAATATTGCATAAAATAAATAATTTAAAAAACCCAAGACTCTGTGGGTAGATTATACTTTAATGTAATGACTTTTACATAATTTAATTTGTATTTACCCCTAAAATATTAACTTCAAATTTTAAATATCATAAGAATTACATAGAAATTTTTTAAAAATAAACGACCCTTAAATTATTATTTTTTATCTATCAACAAATCAACTATTGTATAAAAAAAATAAAATATTTTTTTAACAAGTCTTTTTAATGCATGATTTTTTTAAAGCATGACTTTTACTGAATTTAAATCTGAGCTCAAATTTTGTTTGCTATACTCGGGATGTTAAACATCGATATTTAAGTCTTATTCACAAAATATTAAATGTCATATGAAAATCCGTTACCGACAGTAGTTTATTTAAAAAGTAATACGTAGACTTTTTTCTAAATGAAGAACCAATTGAAGTTCATAGAAATATATTTTTTAACTACTTGAATGAGATATTTTAAATTAAATGTAAAATTTTATATTTTCTTTTTATAAAAAAAGAAATTCAGATAATTACTTTTCGATTTTTTTTATTATAATAGTTGGTTTATATAAAAAAATTATTTCAATACAAACATAAGAATTAAAATTATATACTTTTTTGTGTGTTTTGTAATTAAACTGAAGGAAATGTCGATAGTGAAACCGTACGGCTTCACTGTTGACTTTGTCGCCAGTACAACTGACTAATTATGCCCCAGACAACGCTCTCACCTGTAGACATTTAAAATGTGCTTGTCATTGCGAATCTACACAATTATTGACAAGGTGTAGACATTGGCATCAGAGATTCACTAATACCTTTTTGTAAATATAATCTTAACTTTTGGAACTTTCTATTAGTTTTCTACACTAAAAAGGAAAATAAGTTTTAACAGGTGCATTTATTTTGTCAAATTAGATATTTTATTAATAAAAGTTTTTATAATTTTCATTAAAGTAAAGTTTTTCGTGCAAATTTAATTTTGGAGTAGACAAATCTTCAAAAGACTGCAACTTTAACTGTACCTTAAATTATTGCCTCATTCTCGTCATTTTTATACAAAATTGATTATTTTTTACAAGCCTTTTGTAATTTCTTTTGCTGATTATATAGTTTGTTCAAATTATATGTACATACTTTTCTTTATATTTTTATTAAAAACTTTAATTTTGCATGCAGCTATGCACATGTGTTTTCAACAAAATGAAATAATAAAAAATAAAAAAAAAAAACAACTTTGCAGCTGCAAAAAAAGGAATACAAAAAGTGTAAACGCTTTGTTAACATGTCACCAAAAGGTCACCCAAGATAGTCGACAAAAGTTGTGACTTGGAGACACTTGACCCTATACAAATAAAAAATAATTATTTTCAAAAATCCTTTTTTTTTCTAACGTTTTGTCATCTAAAAATTGATGATTATTTTAAACGACATTCGATATTTTTACTACTTTTGTCAATTATTAAAAACTGATTGCATATATACAACAAAATGTGCTGAATATAATAAAAAATCTGTAGTCCTCTATTGATTCTATTTTCAATTAATTAAATATGTATGTATTTAAATTGTTTTTAAAGAAATAATATTTTAAGTGATATTTTATTTTATTTGTAAAGCAATTTTTGTAAATTTTATGAAAAGGGTTAAATGATAAAATTGTGGCAGATTTTTTTTTTAATTTATTAAAAATGCTTGTTTCTAATTTTTATTGGGTGGATGACCTTTGAGAAAGTCATTAAATAACTACAAATAAAATTATAATTTGAACTATGACTTTCATTATTCAATCTCTCAGAAATGATGATTTAAGTCTTAACCTTAAACTTAACTTTAAAGGATAAATACAATTTTTTAAACAATTTATACATAGCGTTTTTTTTTTTTTTTTTGTCAAAATAGCTTAAAAACATTTAATTGAATTATGAATGAGGCTGCTAGATTTAATATATGTTATAATACATTAAATTAACTAATTTTTCAAAAATAAATCACTACCATATCGATAGGCCTTTCCAGTTTTTTGAGGCACTCTATGCATTGCTTCCCTATATAGTAATTTTCCCCAGTTATTTTTTAAATTTATTTTTAAAGCAGTCACCATTCTTATGTTTATTTTCTGTAAATAGCTAAAATAATCCATGGTGCAAACGTATGGTGCGCCTGAAGAAAATAATTCTTCTGTCAGAGCACGTAATTCATGTTCAATAAGTACAGTATGAATCTGCTTGAAAGTTTGTTTAGAGCATTTATTTTTAAAGATTTTCCGTTGTAAATCTTCGTCTATGCAGGATAAGATGTTCCGTACGTCCCACATTTTATGTCATTAATTTTTTGCTGGAACCGCATTTTCCATCAAACATTTTTTTTATTCTGAAACCCTTTATCGTATTATGAGTAAAAGCTTTTCTGATTTGCATTTCAGCCAAATTAAAAAATAGTTCTTATTTGGTCTTGGTTGGATTTTTTAGTTTAATGTATTGGACTGAAATTTAGACAAACAATTTAGGTCAAAATATCTTCTAATATTTTGTATAATAATAATTTTCTCATTTTTGTATGAACATGCAAAATGTGTAAAATGGTTGCCGTGTAATAAAGACATAGGCAATAAAGCCTTATTTCACACAGCATTTGGAAATAATGCCATATGGCTTTATTTCCAACGGAGGAGTGTATTAAAGCCATTATGGCATTATTGCACCTTTGATAATATTCTGTGCAATATTTTTGTAGTCTATTTGATCTATTTTAATTGCAAAAAAAATACAATAAGTTCAGTTAACAAATGGAAATATGAATTATTTTTTTTAAAATTAACAATATATGAATGTGCGTGCCATCCTTGATAATGGGCACGACAAATTGGGCACAACGATTGGGAAGAAAACCGTGCTCATATAAACTAACGGTTCTTTATGCATAGCCAGTCGCCAGAAAAAAAATCTCTTCGATATGTTGAAGAGCAGCAATCAAAATGCAATACGCGCGTAATTGCCGCGCCGGCCGGGAAGGCGCTGTACCGGCCCCTTCCAACGCCTGTACGCCATACCTTTTTCAACGCTTGACAATAACAACGCATTCTTTTGGCAATACATATGTAACTACTACAATTAATTGCATTTCACACTGGTATGGCATTATTTCCAATTCAATTGACAAACTAATATGACTTTATTTCCTATAGCTTTATTATACGGCACTGTAAAAATGTAGATTAACTTTTCTTGTATGTACGAATCATATGATTTTATATCACCGGGTTATTATAATTTAATAGTCTATGGTTTAACATTATTATATTTACACACAGAAAGCAATGCAGTTAGAAAATCATAAATTTATGAAAAAAGCATAATTTTATTTACAAGAATACAATGTTGTACATCTGCAACAAATTGATTTCTAAGTGAAGGTGGTGTTTCCAAACAATTTCGATTAAGTAGAAATTACTAACAAGAATTTGGTAGTCACAATTTCTTTAGAAATCATAAAATATATATCTTACCCAATTAATTAACTGAAAATATTATAAAGGTACAGTCGCATTAGGCAACTATTTGACGAAAAACGGCAAATATTTCTTTGCCTTAGTCTGGCCACAAAATATTTTTGAGGGGAAAACAACAAAACAGCTGATTTGGGGCAAATAATTATTTGATCTTACAAAATTTTTGTAAGAGCAAACAATGTCAAATAACAACTGTTTCAACAGTGTTGTCAAATAATAATACTTAAATCATTAAAATCTAAAAAAATAGCCTTAATATATAAAATCATTAAACTGAACTAATTTTATTTGTTTGAAACTTGTATATTTATTAGTGTTTCCAATTTGTTTAATAAGTTACTTAATTCATCGATTATTTTGCTCTATTTTGGTTAATGTCAAAACAAATAATGTAAACTTAAGTAGTGTTGTCAAAAATATTTAAGAATTCGCTTATTCGCATCACAGAAAAAATTGTTCTAATTTTCTAGATGAAGAACAAATGGGAATGTGCGTTTTAATAACCACAAAAATCTTGGAAAATTTTCGACTTAATTGCTTTTTGTGCGATAATCAAACTTGGATATTTTGAAAATAGAAAAACTGGCAGATTTTCATAACTTTTTTTAATAAAAAACATTTTTAACTCTAAAGCCCAAAACAAATAGTGAAATTGCCTGTGAACAGTGGAAGTACTGTCAAACTTAGTTCGTGAATTTCGCAAAAACATTATAATATTTATAAGAACTTCTAATTCAATTTTGTTTGAAAGCTGCTTTTGTTTATAAAGAACATTTTCTATATTCACGAGAGTGACAAATAAGGAAAATAAAAACCAGTTATATGGACAAAATGTTACCCGCGGCTATACACTGACTACACTGAATTTATCCGTTTTAGGTTTTAAGCTTTATTTTCACTGATCATGTCTGACAGTATTTTCTGCAAAAAAAATACCAGGATTCTATGGCAATATTTCTACAGAATACCTTGAACTTAACTTGGCATTTTACAAAAAGCAGTTCTTTGTGTTGTTATTGATACAATAAAAAATTATTATGCATAATCGATTAATTGCAAATTTTCCGATTAATCGACCGGAATAACACTAATATTTAACTAATTTTTTAAAACCTATCTGAACTTAAAAAAAATATTTTTATTTAAAATCTAAAGAATAATAATTTTCAAATTTTTTTGTGAATTCTTTTATTAAAGTTAATTTTATTAAATCAATTTCATTCAAGTTGGGATAACTTAATTTTTGACAGATAAACCGATTTTCTGTCACCAATTCTCCGAATTTTAAAAAATCTGATTTCTTGCTAGGAACATCGCATGCTCTTGAGACAATCAACAAAGTCAGATAGAAAATTTCTTATAAAATAAAAAAATATGGTCATAGTATTATTATTATATGGTCATAGTATTATTGATTAGAAGCAAAATAAACAAAATCCAAACATTTTTGAAAAATATGTTATTTCAAAAATCGTATGCAATTCTATGTACACTATAATTGATAATACAAAGAAAAAATTCTTTTATGTATATTACCCAGTTAAAGTGTTAAAACTTAACGTTGATAGCTTGCGGCATAAACACATCTAATGTAAGAATTCAGCACTTAATTTACAATGTATTTCAAAATATATCGTTAACATCTAGATGTCAACACTTAAATAAAATAACCCAGCAAAACTTTGGTAATGGGTGCGATACTATCATGCGTTACCTTGTAATGATAGCTCGTTACCTTTTTCATTATTTGCAAGCATAAAGTAATAAGTTACTGATTATTGATTACGTAATATATGATTTATAAATGTAAAGTAATAATTGAAATATTTTTGAAAATCTATTTTTAGATACATTACTTTGTGGTTTTTTGTAAGCAAAAGGGTAATGTATGTTTGTTTTGACAACACTAGCGAAAAAACGAATCGCAACAGTTGATTTAAGTATAAATAAATCAAATACTATATGCGTCGATAGCTCAGTGGGTAGAGTTCTTGGCTGGCAACCAGAGTTCGATTCCCATCATAACCACATTATTTTTAATAACGTTTAAACTATTTGTAATATTTTTTTTTAATAAAAATTCATCTTTTTTAAAAATCTATTTTTAGACTTACTTTTTCCATTCTCGTAACCAAATAAGTAACACCTTACATTATTACCTCTAAAGTAATGGGTATATACATTACTTTGAGGCTCGTCACCTGTAAAATTCATCAGTGAAGTAAAGTGTAAAGAAATCCATGAGCCCCTATGGCTACATATTACTTTACACATTATTTGGTAATGTGTGGTTTTTCTGGGAAACAAATAAATAGATGTTTCGTTATTTTGTTTACAAAATAAAATATTAAATAAAAACTTTTGCTGAAGTTTACTTTTCCAGGCACCCCCCAGTAACCCCCTCGGTAATTAAAAAAGAAAATTTACTTTCTATATGGTGTTAAGGAAACGGGAGCTCCTAGGACCCGCTAGATCCAAAAACCCGAAATACACCCGAAAAGGTAAGTGCCACGATTCAAAATATGGATTTTGCTTCAAGATCCAGGAAATAGAATTCGCTTTAGGTTCATTTTATTAAATTTTAGGTGGTAGAAAAAAGGAAAAGTAAAGTTTTCGCTTAGAAATAAGCAGAAATTTATTATTCACATTAAACGGAATGAAATTTAGTAAAAAAAATTAAAAGCTTTGAGAAATAATCGCACGATTTTAAAAAAATCTTCAGTGCCCTATGTGCCGCAATATACCTAAAATTTAAATTATGCGAGAAAAATTGCGCGGTTTTTAAAAAAATTTCGACTGCGGCGCTATCTTCCACAATGTACAAAAAATTAAATTTTTTAAAAAAAATTGGGCGGTTTTCAGTTTCTGCTATAACCACCATGAGGTAATCCCTGGGTAACGCCAACGATAGCAACTACAAAACACTAGTATTTTTTAACACCTAACGCGAATTCATTTTCACGGATTTTGAATTATCACACTTAATATTTTTGGTGTGTTTTAGTTTTTTGAACCTATCAGGAATCGTGAGAAAATTAACTTTAATATGAGCCGTCACACTTACGATTTTGGGTGTGTTTTATTTTTTTGAAACTAGGGGGGCACAGAGGCCTGACACACTTAAATCTATAAAGAATTTTGTTTTTAAATTTAATTTTTTATTTTTTAATTTAAAATTCTTTTTTTTTTAATTGAGGGTGTCCGATAAAGTAAACTTTTGTCAAAACTTCTTTTTAACGTATTCCTCCTCTTCCATAATTATCGATACTGCTCCACAGCACAACTCAAAAAAACTTTTATCGTCCTTTATCATGATTTTAAATTTTTATAGTTTAAAATTTTTGAGAAAATAAATTTATGCTTTATTATAGTTTGATGAACCAATTTTTATTGTCAAATATTTGTTCAAGTGTGACCATAGGGCAAAGATGTTCTCCCCATTTATGTTTTCCACTATTTTAAAGATGTTTAATCAAACAAAAAGAGGCAAATAAATATGTGTAGTGCGACCACAAAATTTTGGGCAAATATGTTCAAATATTTTTGCGGCAACTATTTGCCTAATGTGACCGTAGCTTAAGACAGTTATTAGAATCTAATTTAGATATTACACTGCTTATTTTGTTTTATTGATGTTTACTAACAACTTTTAATTAAGCTCATTGCAGATTGTAGTCCCGACAAAACGCCATAAAAAATGTTTAAATCATAATAAAAAATAATTAAAAGAAATAAAACACAGAAACAAATGATTTCAATATTTAAAAAGTAGTAATCCATAAAAAAAATAAATTAAAAAATTGTTTCCAAAAGTAACCGCTAAAGATTTAATGGCGCTTTTTGGTAAAAAAAAATATGGTAAACAATATGTAGTAAAACAATGATATTAATTTAATCAAGATATTCACTCATTTATTTATAAATTTTTTCCAATTTTCTTAGAAGTATAGAAACACAATTAAAAGTTCACATTTTTTTTCAAAATAGCCCTTAGAATTTGGAAAAAAAAACTTCCATGATATTTAAATTTTTTTTTTTAATTCTCAGATTCTAAGGAGTCTTTCCTTTCGAAAAAGTCTAAGATTCTGTTCACTGTACAACAAGTACAGAATTTGAGGACTTTTCTATAGAAAATTGTCTGTACATAGAAAAGTCTTCAGAAATAAATAGTTAGGAAAATATCCTCAGAATATGAATGTTTTAATTGTAGAAAAGAGTCGTCAAAACCTGAAAGTTTTTCTTAAGGAAAAAGTCCTTACGTCGTTATATTTTTTTAAAGGCAACCCGTCTCAGATTCTGATGTTTTTTTAGTAAGAAAAGTGCTTGGAATCTGGAGAATATTTTAAAGGAAACACTTTTTTATCAGGAAAAGCTTTGCAGATTCTGAGGGTTTTTCAATTGGGAAAATTGCTAGGGTTCTAAGGATTTTTTTCAATAGGAAAAGGTACTGTAAATCTGTAAATTTTTTATATTGTATTTTAAAATAATAATCCAAATTTTTTACCAAATATTGGAAACAGTATTTTATTTCATTTCAGACAAATTTACAAATATGTACCTACGGTGGGATATATTGAATATCAATATATTCGGTTGGAGCAACTTCTTTATACTCCAAAATATAGCATGTGCACCTGAAATCCTTTACATCTTTAATCAAATAATGTGATAGTTCATGTAACTACCAGAATTCAGTTGGCAACAAATTCGGTTGCTACAACGAATCTCTTTCCTGTGTGTACTTACATCTACAAATATATACTTTTGGCTACGTTTCTGCATGCCCCATAGAAAACTCTACCATTTCTACATGTTCATTGTATGGGTACACAAATACGAGTGTGTTAAAAAGTCTCACATGTCAATGGCAAATAAATTAAAGCACAAGGTTCAATATAACGATTGTCATGTAGAAATTTCGTTATAGAATTTTTTTTTTTGTTTAATTTTTTATTATTGTTTGAGTGAAGAGCCCTTTTAACAAACAAAATATTGAATTGAATTTGGCAACAGCTGCAAAATGTTTACTAAAAAAATGAACATAAACTGTATGTTCATGTATGATCTTATATGTTGTAGATATGTACGTACATGGAATAAGTATAAACGTTTAAAATATTTGTTCAGTTATAACAAATGCAAAAGGTTGCAACGTTGGCGTCTAGACTGCATTTATCATTTACAATCATATATAATAAAAAAAATATATAAAAAATTAATGTTTGCTTTATAATTTTTTTTTTTTTTGAGTTTCGTATTCATTCTTGTTATCTCTTTATCAATAAATTAATAAAAGTAAATTGAATAACAATTGATTAATAACCAATTAAAATGGCGCAAATGTTTCACAACATTTAATAAATAAATTTATCAAAAAGTAAATAAATTACATGAATAAACTGATATTTAATTTGTTGCTAAAAGGGGGTAATTAAATAAATTTGAACGCAAAAGTGCTTCAAAAATGAGACGAAAGTAATAAATATTAATAATCTTACGCAGAACAAACAAAATTAATTGATACAATGGATCGGTACTTTGTGTGTTATTAACGTATTATATGATAGCAAAAGCTAAACTAACTTCAGTCTGTAAATGCACTTGTTGTATGCAATAAACCTTAACCATCCACCTCAAATGCCTTTATATAATTAATTTTCAATAATACACATTCATTTATGTTTAAACATGCATAACTATAATAACTACCATACTTGCAACAGATTAATAATTACACTGTCCAACAGCATTTTTGGAACAGAATAGCGACCCTATAATTCTGAAGGGGTATGTTGAGTAGATCATTTTTATAGAACAAACTTATGGTCCAGCACGTCTGAGTATTTTTTTACAGTGGGTCAAAGTTTTCATTTTTTGGTCGAAGGGAGCATTTTACTATATGAAAAAAATGCTGTAAGTTAATGCCTGAGAGAGTTCTTATGGTCAGAGTTGTATTGTGGAATTGTATGAGGATTATTTTTGTGGAAGATCTTAACCCTCTAACTGATCTCTTTATGGGTCAATTTGACCCTTTTTTCGAGAAAATCAAAAAATATCCTTTAAAAAAGGACATTTAAGCATTAAAATATTCTACGAAAATGTTTGCCGGAAAATTTCAGTGGGGGTCACTAAAGACACCATTGTTGTAAATAAAGCTCTTTACGATTAATTGGCAAAATTACACGCCAACTTCTATAAAAAAAAAATATAATTTTGTTTTAATAGTGGTTTATTATAGTATGTACATATTTACTTTTTTGCTTCAAATTTTCGAGTAAAAGGGAATTGGGAAATAGCAGTAGTATCACAATGTATTAAATATTAAACTTAATATGCTTTCCTGTATTTAGCTTGAGGTGAATGTTCCGATGGGTCAAGGTTTCTGTACAAGCCCCATACGTATTCAGCAAGCATTATACTTTGGGATTTCCCTTTGAATCTTTCTTCCAAAACCTTTATATCCTGATGAAACCTTTCACCGTGTTCATCTGAAACCGCTCGATGGTTTTCTTTAAAAAAAATTGAGATGAGAGTGCATAAAATGCAGCTTTAGTGACATCTTAACGCCAATATTGTTAAAACCGATTAGCATGCTTTCAATATTTTCTGCATAGTTTTTTGCTTACCTTTTGGCACAAGGGATTCATGGATTACATTTAAGTCACCAATAATATTTTCTTTACGTTCTTCGAAATATTTAATATGATAATGGCTGCTACCACGTGAATCCCATTAACAAAGAAAGCACATATATTTTGTGTATCCTGTTTGCATTCCAGTCAATATTGCAATCATTTTGAAGTCTGCGCATACTTCCTATAGTATTCAATTTTATTTAAGAGATTTGAAATATTTGCGTATGTTTCCTCCATTTTTGTGGAATACGCAACCGGTATTGATGGATGTTGATTTCCATTGTTCAGTAAAACTGCTTTTAAGCTGTGTTTTGAACTATCTATAAATAGTCGCCAAGCGGAATAGTCCAGTGGAAGCTTTAGATATTTCAGAACCTCTCAATACTGCAACAGTATACATGTTCTTCTGATTTTTTAAAATAACTTTCCAGATCGGCGTGTCTTTTTCTTGGAAATGTAAGTTTTACATCGGCTTTTATCAAATTCCTGTTTTTCAATCTGGAACATAATATTTCAGCTTTCTCTTTTGTTAGTCCTAAATCTCTTATAAGATCTTCAAAATGAGCTTGGTCTATCAAATTACGACATATGTTTAAACCATCAAGAGGCAAGTAACTTATATCTGATATGTTTTCAACTGCCGCTGTTATTTCTGTATTGGCGATTGTCATATTGGCCGAAAATGTATGTGTAGGCGGTTGAGACACCGGAACACCTTCACAGCGCACTTCTGGTAAAATGACATTATTTGTTGCTTCGTATGTCTTTATCGCGTAGTTCCTTTGGCTTCTACCAAATTTGTAATTTACGCAGAAATAGCATGTATCTGATTTGTGAACTTCAGGTTCAATCCATGTAATAGGCGCAGAAAATGGCAGCTCCTTAGAACCGCCTTTGTACCAGGTCAAAAGACCACTTTCGCAAGTAGTACATACGGTTTTTGGTATCCAAGCTTCAGATAAAAATCGTATTCCAAAGAAAAGAAAATATGGTTCTTCAATTGTAGGGAATATCTTTCATCTGCTTTGATGGTGCGTAAAATGTCGACAAATAAAACAAAACCAATCTCTTAATTTGCAAACAGAATCCGCCATGCTTATTTAAGCTTTAATTTTTCTTTTTTTATATTAATTTTAGTAAAAATCACACCCGATATGTACTGCTTAGTAGCTCAATTATGCTTGAATTTTTACTTTTATTTTTTAATATTAATTTTAATAAATATCACACCCGATTTGTAAGTCACAGCTGACTAGACGCGAGAACTCAGTGTTTGGCCCGGCCGAACTTGACGCCGTTTTTACCTGTTTTGTATATGTTGGTGTATAATTTTACTAATTAAGCGTAAAGAGCTTTATTTACAACATTGGTGTCTATGGTGACCCCCACTGAAATTTTCCGGCAAACATTTTTGTAGAATATTTTAATCCTTAAATGTCCGTTTTTAAAGGACATTTTTTGATTTTCGCGAAAAAAGGGTCAAATTGACCCATGAAGAGAGAAGTTAGAGGGTAAAGATCTTCCACAAAAATAATCCTCATACAATTCCACAATACAACTCTGACCATAAGAATTCTCTCAGACATTAACTTACAGCATTTTTTTCATATAGTATAATGCTCCCTTCGACCAAACAATGAAAACTTTGACCCACTGTAAAAAAAACTCAGACGTGCTGGACCATAAGTTTGTTCTACTAAAATGATCCACTCAATATACCCTTTTTAGAATTATGGGGTCGCTATTCTGTTCCATTCAAAAAGTCTTAATTTGTTGGACAGTGTTATGCCTCTAGTGTAATACCAGCAAACATGGCAAAATAATAAGAATGCCCCAATATATAGTCCGTGGCAATAAACAATTTCGAAAAATTTGACTAAAATCTAAATGGACAATAACTTTTAAAATACTTTCTTAAATATTTTCTTCAAAACTATGAAGAGAAGATATTGTTATGATATATTCTTCTAATTGTTTGTAGTGTTATAGAAGGTATATGAATATTTACAAAATGTATAAATAGTATATACATACAAACCTTTCGTTGTGCCGATACTAATTAATTAAAAACGCATGTATAATAAGTAAACATAAAGGATAAAAAAGCTACAATCTATAGAGTTCTGTTTTTTCTTATTACACTTGCAGTAACAAAAAGAAAGATATACAAAGTGATAACAAAACAATAAACCAACCATCAGCACCATGCCAACCAATATAAGAGCCACAACCGCATTGAAAACTCTCTCTCTTTCACATCACATATAGACTATAAAGAAAAAAGTGTTGACTGCTTATTAAAATGTAAACGTAAACAGAAATATAACAACAGCATCAATCAGAGATGATAATGTTTGTACAAATTTCCGTTTTTTATACCCTCCACCATATATGGTGAGGGTATATGTACTATATTAGTTTGTCATTCCGTTTGTAATATGTCGAAATATAGGGGTAAGACCTTATGCAATTTCAAGTCGATTTAGCGATGTCCGTCTGTCTGTCCGTCTGTCTGTTGAAATGGCGATCACGACGCGAAGATGAAAGCGGGGGTACCTATTTTTACCCAGATTATTGGACATCCTCCCGAGCAGTTTGGTATTGAAAATGAGCAAAATCGGTTCAGCGGTTTAAAAGTTATGAGTAAAAATGTGAAGATACCTCTAAGTTTTCCAAATTAGTGTATTTTAGTACAATTTCATAGTAGCGACCGCTACATAATATATTTTCTCATATTTTTTCAACACTTGTTTAGAAATGAATAATACTTTGTATTCACCACAAATATTTTTTACCTCAAAAAATGTTTTTCACCACTAAAATTTTTTTTTTAACACAAAATATTTTTTTCACCTCAAAATTTTTTTTCCACAAAAAAATTTGTTTTCGCATCAAAAGTTTTTCACCTCCATAATTTTACTTCCAAAGTTTTTACATTATTTTTACTTGCTCATATTAAAATTCATATATTTTTTATACAATTTAAAATTTTGTTTGAGTTCGAATTATATTATTGTCACTAATAAAATTATAACTCATACGCCTAGGGGTATCACAAAATCTTCTTTAATTTATAGTAAAATATTTTCTATGGATGCAAATCGGGATTGTTATTTAAAAATCACGATTTCGGAATTCAGGAACTTTATGAGATTACAGGATTTCAAGGGTTCCAGGAATTTACGGGATTATTTGGAATTTAAATTTTTCATCATTTAAAAAATATTATTCTTATATTCTTTTAACTATTTTTTTATAAAATATAGCGCCTAATTCATACACTTAAAAAAGTTTGTAAGTTAAAATACCTGAAAATATCATTTAAAAGAAATGATATTTCATTTAAAAACCGGTCTACTTAATTTTCATTTAAATTAAATGCCATTTGTTATTTATTTTTAAATGTTGATTAATCAACTGACACATCCGTAAGAAACAAATGATATAATCAGTTAAAATAAATGTCAAAATTTTACCTACCAATCCTTAAAAAATAAATGTTTTTTTCATTTATTTGAAATTATTTCCGTTTTTGTATTTTTTGTTTTTTTTTTTTAATATACTCGTACAATACAAAATGTATGTATGCATATGAAGCTATAAACACTTTTTGTGTGAATGTATTTGTGTAAGTATGTGTGTTTATGAAGTTCTTGTAATTTGTATTGAAAATTTTGTATATATACAACCAATTTAAATAAAAAAACACTGAGCGCCCCGGTAGGCTAGTTGGTAGCGTGCTAGCTTATCAGAGCGGGGGTCGTGGGTTCAATTCCCACCAGAGGCTCTGGTCTGTTTTCGCTACAACGAGCCGAAGGCCTTTGTTGCTAGTGCTCGTTTAGGATATTAACATATAATTTGTAATTATATGATTAATAAATAAAATAAGTAAATAAAAAAACAAATTGAAATTTTTTGAATCTTTTTTTTTGAAACGGACAGCAAATAATATTTAAATTTGTAATAACTGTTACGGACACAAATTTCAAACAAATGAAAAAAATAAATGAAACTGAAAAAAAAAATGGTAAATGGTAGTAAATTATTTCGAATAAATGTATAAAAAAGTTAATATAGACATTTCTTTGAAAAACAAATGTATGTTCCTTTATTTTACAAACGGGAGGGAAAAAAAGTGACCGGCATGACCAAATCTTTTTTGCCAGATATCTGAAATGTAAAATATATGTTACTCAGAGTATCGCTAAATCACTGATAACACGAAATTTTTGGATATTTTTACGTGGAGGGAGAAAATGGTAAAATGGGGAAATTTCTCGCCCTTATATATTTGTTTCTTGGATCATACGCCGGTATTGTTAGAACTTTCTATAGGAAAGTACAAAATGGTGGAAATTTTTTCTCTTTGACCTGAAATAGAAAAGTATGACCTGAATCTCTGATAAAAAGGGAATTTTTGGAAATTCCTATGCTGGAGAATCCTGAAATTTTTAATGTATATTTCCTGGCAGCCTCACTGATAAGACAAGATTTTTGGAAATTACTTCAGGGAGAGTCAAAATTAAAATAAGTCTCCCCTTCGTGGCCTGCATAAATGCTTCTAAACAAAAACCCAAAATCTTAAATATGTGTTTTTTGAAGCATGGGATAACTTAGTGATAAGAGGAGGACAAAATGAGAAATTTCCCCCTTGTACTTCTCGGAGTAACAAATAACTCGAAATTCCTACGGGGAGGGAGGAAATTTCTCCCCCTTACGGCCTTGAAATACGTTAGGAATTTTTAAAGAGGAATTAAAAAAAAAGCCCTCATGAGATACAAATTTGTAACAAAATAATATTTTGAGGGCTCGACAAACAAAGGCAACCCACTATCAATATGTCCCAGCAAAAACAGACATTACCAAGTAACTAAGGGAGTTAGTATCCCACAAAGAGTTTCACTAGTTACTAAACTATTTACTCGCTTAATTACTTTTGTTTGCGATATCACAAATTCATGGGTGGTCATTACCGTCTCGCTTACAAAAAAAGTGGGAATAATGAGTTACCAGCATGATTACTCATAGTGAAAAAGTAAGTGGTTACTTAGTAAGGTAAGTAGTTACTCTAAGTAAAAAATAGAGGACCTTTCTATAGTAAAATTTTCTTAATTAAAGCAATCGATAAAAAAAATTTGTAAAATAAAATAAATATTTAAAATATGGGTTATTCCTTGTCAAACCGCACAGAAAACTGTAATTTTCGGATTTGTCATCTCCGATTTTAATGAAATTTGCCACAAATATTGTAAATGGGTAGTTTTTATTAAATCATTAACCTTTCGGTCTCAAAACCTTTCGGTTTTGAAATATGACGTCATGAAAATTGGCAAAAACGTAAAAATATCGAAAAACTGTCCATACAAAGTCGCCCATAACTTCTAAACCACACAACCTTAAATTTTTCTGTTGGTACCCTTTCAAAACCATGCCTTCAAAATGGCGTGCCAAAAGTTTTTTTGTATTAAACTGTTAAATGTCATTTTATTAATTTAATCTTCAAAGACCCATATCTCAAAATTCAATTTTTTTAAAATTCTGAAAAAAATATATGTTAAAAACTAAGGCCTCTCTAAATTTGTGGCAAAATTTCAAGGTGAAGACTCATTTGGTTCCTGAGTTATGAAGGAAAATGTGATTGTAAGTAAATTTTCGTCGACGAGTTCATATGCAAAAGCTTACACACAAAAACAATATGTATACAAAACAATGTACACACATACATACTCATAGCATGTTAAAGATTTTTCGTATGAAACTGTCAAGGTAAATTTGCTTACCACCACGTTTTCCTTTACAACTTAGGAACCAAATGAGTCTCCACCTTAAAATTTTGCCACAAATGTAGGGAGGCCTTAAATTTTAACATATATTTTTTCAGAATTTTAAAAAAATTGGATTTTGAGATATAGGTCTTTGAAGATTAAACTTAAAAAAATCACCTTTAAACTTTTAATACAAAAAAACTTTTGGGATTCCATTTTGAAGGTAATCTTTTCACCTTTGAAATGGTACCAATAAAAAAATTTTAGGTTATATAGTTTAGAAGTTATGGGCGACTTTGTATGGACACTTTTTCGATATTTTGAGTTTTTGCCAATTTTCATGGCGTCATATTTCAAAAACCGAAAGGGTTTGGGATCAAAAGGTTAATGATTTGATAAACACTACCCATTTACAATATTTGTGGCGAATTTTATTACAATAAGAGCTGACAAATCCGAATGCTGTGCGGTTTGACATGAAATGACCCCTATCTACTTTTTGCATTAAAAAAATATAAGTTAATATAGGTGCAATGCTATTTCACATTAGAAACCCTTTAAAACCTTAAAATGTCTGCAAAATTACCTTTTACAGCAGATAATTTTCTATTTTGATGTATAGTTTTTCTAAACAAATTAATCAATAAATATTAAAAAAGCCGAAATACGAATTGGGTACTTATTTCAGTACAAACCAGTAAATCATTACTTTGCATGTACATGTACATAAGTACATCTACCATCCATTATTAGTATCTTATTATTTTGTATTTTATAGTTATGGAAAAGGTAACGACCTATCATTACATAGTAATCTATACAATAATGACCTGTTATTACCATGTTTTTCCTGGGGTGTTCTGCCGCAACTTCAGTTGACAGCTTCTCAGCAACTTCGGCTGACTGATCTTCAGCGACTTCAGTTTACTGCTCTTTATTTACTGATTTTATTAACCGCTTTTATTGACTGCTTCTCAGCAACTTCGATTGACTATTCTTGAGCAACTTCGGTTCACTGTCCTTTAGCTACTTCGTTTGATTGATCTTTAGCAACTTCGCTTAAATGATATCAGAGGCGACCTCTATTAAATGACCGACCTTCACTATTCCCGTCGACTAACAGTCGATTACCGATCTTAAGAATCACCCTCAGATTGTATGTCATTGCCGCATTTAGCTACTCAGCTAGATATCAATTACCCGATAACCGTATATACTCCCGACCGCCTAACGAGTTGGAAACCACTACAAGATACTAACCTGCCGATTACCACCACTAGAAGTGCCGTTCGAGATGTTCTTCGAATGACACAGAAATGGCAGAATAAACAACAACATAAATATAAGTATATTGGAAACCTATCATATGAACACATCTAAAATTTTATTTAGATCTGGCAACTCGTGCGTATAGTAACATATGTTCAAAAACGTTGCTTCAGTGATTTTTTTAAAATGGAAAAGTTAAAATTTCATAGTATCATTAAATTTTTGCACAAAAAAGGTTTATCGGAACAAGAAATTCATAAGATGGTGAAAGTGCTTCTTCATATATAACAGTAAAAAATTTGGTTACTGATTTTAAACATGATCGTACAAGCATTGCAAATAAACCACAGAGTGGACGTCCAAACTTGAACAAAAGCAGAAATCATAGCTAGAGTACATGATATCGTTTCAGACAATCGACAAGTGAAAGCGCGTGTCATAGGTAATGACACAAGCATCTCCAACATGGTTGGCATTCAATACCTTTTCATAATAACGGTAGTTGGCTACCACAGCTACTTTAAAATCGATAAAAAAATTTTAAAATGGGCATTCCATTAAAGGCAAGTTTTTTTTTGTATAACTGGGTTTATTTCCGGTTCAATTTTTTAATATCTTAAACTACCGTTATAATAACGCTAAACTACCGAAACACCGATTTAAAACGGTATTTTGCAAATATAACAAGTAATATTATGAAAAAAAAACCTCGTGATATTTGAAGACACATGTCACTATTGCAACCGCAGTTTTAAAAAATTTCGTATCGGTATTGATTGGAGCGTGATAGACAACTACCGGCCATTTCATTTCTCATCAAGACTTACAGCTGAAAAAGCTTTCTGCACGATGGTTGCCGACTTTGTTAACAGTTTGCATTTAAATGCAAAATTTTCAAGCTAGTTTGGATCAATTTAAGCAAAATAAAATGGATTTTAAACATTATTTCATAACTTTTGATGAACCATTGATTCATCACCACACATGAGAGACAAACCAACACTTACAATATTATTTCGTTTAAAACAATCTATACATATTAAATTAATCGAAAAAACAATCAAAAAAAGGACTACTGTCCTTTCATTATATTCATCCCATTTGGTTATTTATTTTAAATCATTGTCTAATAATCGACCAAAGTAGTAAAAGCAATCGAAAGCCGTTTAAATTAACCAACAATTTTTAACTGACAAAACGTTAGAAAAAAACAAAACACACGTATGTTAAATGTATATATTTTTATGTTCTATGTGTGTATGAATATTTGAATAATTTCTTGTAATTATTATTGAAGTACTTTTGTATTTAAAAAAATTATTTTGATAAAAAAAAGAAAAAGGAATTATTTGAATATCTTTTTTTGAAAACAGAAAACATAATTTTTTTTCACTACTCATTGCAGATCTTTCATACATTCTTTCCGATGGTTATACTGTTACCGATTTTCATCATTATTTCCGATAGCCTTGATCTCTAGTACCAACAATATATCCAAATGAATCCGATCAACGATACTCTGGCGATTTACACAATTAGCGCCTATAATCGAACATGCCGACTGTTTGGACTCCAATCAATTTGCTGCAGATAACAAACATTCCTTATGATGATAACATTGTTGTCGTATTTTTCCTTGATATTGGCGAAGGAATCTGACTCATTTGAAATTGTGATGGTTTAATAACAACAATAAAATATATTTATATATGTTACTGTGTACTGGTAATATAACATACTTAAGGTGCTGGACACCACAGGTCTACCTCAGTCCTTGAAAAAACCTCGGTACTATTTTATTTGAAAATTACAAATTGAGTTCCCAAATTAGTTAAACTGACATTGTAATCTTTAAATGAAAAAATAATATTCATACATTTTCAAACAATCAAATTGTTTTTAAAGATTTCAAGAAACAGCTTCAATAAATTCAATCTGATAACCGTATTCATTGCCAACTGATTTGTTGCAACCGAAATGTACATTAATTTGGTTATTTCTGTTACAACAAGCTAATATGTCGGTGGCCCCAACTAACACTCTGTGGGGTTTTCGATGATAACATAAAAGTAAATAAATTCGAAAATGGGCCAATGGATTTAAGCTTCTTCACAAGATAACTTCGAATGAACATGGATAAAACTTGTCTTATGATGTAATTCTTAAAAAATTCAAAACTGAACATTGAATTTATCATCCCTGGCATTAATGAAATGAATTTTTGTATGCATATATGCAAACATATTTACATACACATAGTAAATTGTTTGTTGCATTATGTTTGATTATGTAAAAATTATAAAAAAAATCGTTGCAACAAAAAGAGACGATTTTAATTATCAAGTTTTATCAACAAAAAAAAAAAAATATGCTTACTTTGCATAAATGTCTATATGTATACACTGGTGTATGTATAAAGACAGTTTGTGCAAGCAAAAGCATTACCATAAAACCATCATACACTCTAGCATGCACAAAGAAAGATTGCAACATAGAAAAGGCAACATTAACAAATAATAGCAACAGCAACAACAAAAACAACACCATAAGATAAGGTACAACTACATAGAAGTGTTAAAGCATAAGAGGAGAATATGTAAAATATAAAAAAACAGTATGTTTCTGTGTATGATTGCAAAAATATACAAAAACAAAAAAAGTGAAACTTGTAATGAATTCAACACAAAGAATGTTGCAAAAAAGAAAAAATAAAAACATTTCAGCAAATTAATTACTACACAAGTTGCAAAACAAAAGCACGGTATGTATTGATATAATGCCTGAGAGTGTGTAGAAAAGAGACGCGTTTGCATTTAATTTCTTTAAGAACACGTATTTTGTTTTAGTCAAAAACATTTTTCATTATTTTGATTTTCTTATTACAAAAAGGTATTGTTTACTTGCTGCAGAAATGAACAAAAATAGGCCCAAAAAATTTATATAATAAAGATACTTTCATTAACTAAAAGTAAGCATAAATTACTTTTATATAAGAGATTAGGAAATGAACTATTTGTAGAACTTAGATAAACCGATGGTTGGGCTTCGTATGTTAAAATCTTAATATTGATTTTTTATTTAATAAGGTTGGACATTACGTTCGCTATGATAATGCCAATCTTTCTGCCAAGTTTTCTTAAATTGTAACTTCTCTATTGTCTTTAGACATTTTTTCCCTTATCTCTTTGAAAAATCACAATGTATAACAACCACCAAATGTGAGAAGCTGTAATAGAGTTGAGCGCATTTGTATTGTATTATCTTAATACAATATTATTGTTGATTTTGTGTTGTTGTATTACTGCTGCTGCTGCTGTAAGAAAAATAAAATGTGTTGTTCGTATTGCAGCTGCAGGTTATTTTCTTTACACTTGTTTTTCCTCTTTATGAAATGTACTTGGGTTGTTGTTGGCTTTAGTTTAGTCCGTCCGCTGTCGTTTTATTTATATACATATATTTATTTTTCTTTTACTTTTTATTAACACTAAAAAAATATTTTTTGTAGTCAACAACATTTACATTTTGCGGATTTCCTTTAATTTTTTTATTATTATTGTTGTTGTGCTGGTTGCAGTATTATTTATATTTGCTTACTCCTCACTTTTTTAGTTAGCTGAATTTTTTTGTTATTATTGTTGTTGGCTTTGTTTTGATGTTCATTAGTGTAAGATTCATAAATAATAAATACAGAAAACAAAGAAATAAAATTTATGTAAAAATTAAAAAATATGTCACATCAAAAGTATGAGAAACTGGTTAAAAAATTTTGCATTTGAATTTAATATTAAATCAAATTTAATTTTAATTATATAATGCAACTATAAATCTAGTAAAAACAAACGACAAAGTTAGTTATTTTTTTTTATGTTGTAGATATTTATGTTATATATAAATATTTTGGAGCGCCTCGGTAGTGTAGTTGGTAGTGTACTATCTACTGCCAAGTGACATCACAATTTCGGCTGTTTATTCGATTTTCACTTCTGGCTGTTTGACATGTGGCCTCGTCTTGTTGAAACCAAATGTCGTCCATGTTATTCTCTTGAATTTTTGGAAACGAAAATTCGTTGAGCATGGCATGGTAACGCTCACCGTTGACTGTAACGGCGGCTCCTTGCTCATTTTCGAAGAAAACTGTCCCAGTCGTGGTAGTTATATGAATAATGTTGTGTTCCATTCTTAAATTAAATTGTGAGTTTCTAGAGGGTGTGGCTTACTCACATAGATTCGCGACTTCAAAAACCCCAGAAGCAGTAACGGCAAATCCCCCAAACGAAACTCTGAAACGCATATTTAAAAATATCCATTGTCGCACGAGCTGTTTACACGGTTCCGTCATCACAGAGAAAAAAGATTCATCATGACAACCGAATTTCTTGCCAACTGAATAGTTTGATTATCGCAACCGAATTATTTAGTTGTCCCGACCAAATTTTTTCCTGACATAATTAAAATATTCGGTTTCATTAATCCATTCGGTTGGCAAGAAATTCGGAGGTTACAGTGAATCTGTTTTCTCTGTTCATGAATTACACAATTACCGATATATTTGTTTGTGGAAACAGAAAGTCGATTAATACAACAGAAATTCGATTAATAGAACAGAATTTCTGTTAAAGCAAAATATATCAATTGTGGTAAAATATATTGGGTCAAATATATCTGATTGCCACAACCAACCAGTTCAGTTGCTGCAACCAAATTATTCAGTTGGCAAGCAATTCTGCCGTCATCAGCAAAGGTCATAGAATCTACTTGAAGGGTGATAATATTGGGCCACCTTTTATCGTAATTGTATTTTTTTATTAAATATGAATAATGGAAGTCAATGCAAATGAAAAGAAAATAAATTAACATTTAATGAGACATCGGACTATGAACGAAACTATTTTGGTTTTATTCTCAAGAAAAAAACAAACGTTAAGCCCAGAATTGGGGTCTTGATTTCCATAATACACTCAGAGAATGAAATTCGTTATATTTATGTAAAGCATTATTAATATGATGAAAAACTTCAAATATTTTCGTCCAATGTAACAAATCACAAATATGATGATTCGGAATTTCATTAGGACCTGGCTTAATTTGATGACATTTGTCTAAGAAATGATGAAGAATTTATGAATATATATTTATGAATAATTAAAAAAAATATAATGACGAAGAAGTGATGAAAAAGATTTATAAAAGTATTCATCAATATTATCAATTTAAATTTGAAATATGTAACTTGTTCGCCAAAAAAATGTTTTGGCTGGTCGGCTCTTGACTACAATTAAGTTTTTTCTGTTTTGGGTTATGTCCAACTCCGCGTTTGTAATAAAATCTTGTGTATATGTATAAGAATCCAATATGATAAATATTGGTGCGGTCACAAAACGGTCACAATACCCATAGGAACAATAACCGTTTTATGAACAGTCATAATCCTCATTTCCTATGCTGGAAAACTGGATATTCAATTAATGACCCGTAGAATATTGTCACACAATAATGTTGGGATTATGTATTAATTACAATTTTATTTTTTTTTGCAAACCGTTGGTTAACCCCGGTTTTATTTTTAATAGGATGTCAAAATAGCGGAAAGATTTGATTTCTTAACATTGAAAAATCAAAATTATAAATTAGTGTGCTAATGGATAATTGTATAAATACATTTAATTAATTAATTTTCAAAAATTTTTAATTTTGAAATAACAAAATGTTAGGTTAGGTTGTAAAAGAGGAAAAATAAAAGATAATCTTTACAACTGAGTTACGTCCAAAAATAGGGCATACACTTAACCCCGAAAGTCGGTTTGTTATACGCTCTCATGTGGCGATGGTTCCCGTCCGTATCTATTCCGAAAATTCTATGCTGGTGACCAAATTTCTTAGTATCTTCAAGTCATTGTGGTCATTCCAGTAAGGTCACCCAATGAAATAAATACTCCACATAACATTACAGGACAAAATGTTAAGTTTTAAACATTAATAGAGTTCTGACCATCAATTCTAAATATTTTGGTCATGCTGATTATAATGGTGTACTTTATTTTTTGATCTAAGGCACAGAGTTTTCGTAAAATGTCTTTAAAATTTGGCGATTTTCTACTTAGTTTTTGACATAACAAATTCTTAAAATAAAAAAAATATGGATTATTTTTATTAAAATGAAAGCTCAAAACTTGTGGCCATATTTACGTTATAAATTGTTTGCACAAAACCTGATATTAAAGTAGGTTTTTACGGGTTTTTACGATTTTAACGAATTCAATCGTAGTTAGTCCTCCTTATATAATTCTAGGGATCTCAAGTTCTTACGAATGCGCTCTATGTACGTGTATAGCAGCATTTGAACACTTCAGTTCTTCTACCAAATGATTCTTAATGATTCTGCACATAACGTGATGTTTCTATTTTAATTTCTATCAAAATTAATTTCCGTTTTTCTAATTCATGTTTTTTATATTGATTAGTTTAATTTTTTTAATTGTTTGGTATATACAATTAGCTGTTTAAATAAATTTTGTCTTACTCTCTGAAATTTTGTTACTAAGTAATTTTTACCAAACTTTACTGGAAAAGTACAAAAACGAACCTAATATAGAATTTATCAAGGTTTTGTTCTAAACAAGGTTTTTGCTTATTTTAATATATTTTTTGCTGCGACCACTCCAATTCAGACTATTTTTTGAAATTAATAAATTATTTTTTTAATTTAATCACTAAATTCTTTCAATTTGACGCGTTGCATAAAAATTAAATAGACTTTGTCGATTGCAAATAGCAATGTTTTGGATAAACTCATAGTTAAAGTACTAACCTTTGTTATAAAAGATGGATTTCTTAAAGAGCCTATGATTTTTTAAGTAGAAAAAAATAATTGTTTAATTTAATATTGACTCTAAGTAACTAAAGGATATTTATTTAAAGTTTTATTTTATTTAACCATAGATATGAATCATTTTTAACTGAAGGATTGTAAGTTGTATATGCAACATTTGCACTTTGGCAACAACTAAACATTACTTACACTAGCTACATTGTACAGGTTTACTTTGGCAAAAGGCGTAAATATAAATTTATTTTTATAACTTTTTTTAAATTCTTTTGTTTTACACTTTTTCTCGTTGCATTTGTTTTAAAAGTTTTTACTAGCAAAGTGTAAAATATAAAAAAGAAACTTTTTTTTAAATAAAAAAGGAAAATATTATAGTTTGATATTTAGCACTTGATAGTAAGTTTTACTTAAGTAAGAAATTTTTCCAAAGTTCTTACTTAAGTAAAATTTAAGCCAAAAATACTAAACTCACAATATTATTCTGTTAAAAGTAGTCTAAAATACATATTAAATTAATCGAAAAAACAAACAAAAAGAGAACTACAGATTTTTCTTTATATTCAGCTCATTTAGTTGTTTATTTTCAATCATTTTTTAATAATCGAAAGTCATTTAAAATAACCATCAGTTTTTAACTGACAAAACGTAGAAAAAAACGCTTTTGTGGTTTGCTTTTCAAATTAATTTTTTTTATTTGTATGTAATTTTAAAAACACAAAACGCACAGGTGTATACAGGTTGGTTGAAAAGCTCCTGCGCTCAAATGAAAGAATACTGTTTTTGTTACGAAATATATTTTTTATTCAATATAATCTCCCAGAAGCTCAATACACTTGTTCCAATGATCTTCCAATAATTATATCCCATCCTTATAATGGTTTTCCGGAAGCTCTGAAAAATAACCGTCTACAGCTGCTATGGCCTCTTCATTCGACAAAAAACCAGGTCTTTTCTCACGAATTTTGTCATCCAGCTGATCCAAAAGGCTGCAATAATATTCAGAGTTGATTGTTTTACCTTTCTGAAGATAACCAATCAACAAAATTCCTTTCTTGCTGATCGTTGTGACTTCACCTGCTTTGGAGCTGAACAACCAGCTTTAGTCCACTGTAAACGTTGTTGTTTCAATTTAGGATCATGGTGGTAGATCCAAGTCTCATCCATAGTTATAAACTACGCAAGAAGTCGGTTTTATTCGGCTCCAAAAAACGCTCCAAATTACGCTGAGAAATTTGTTTTCGATCCAGTTTTTATTGAATTGTTAATGTGTGCGGCACTAACTTTCCAAACAGTTTTTTCATACGTAATTCTTCATGTAAAAAATATGGAGTACTCGTTTGTCTGAGATGCCTATGGCATTAGCAATTTCACGCTTAGTCAAACTCGGATATTCACTTACCATATTATGTACCTGCTCAATGATTTCTGCTGTGGTTGCAGTCTTCAAGGCTGGTACGACCATGTTTAAATTCACCACCCCAAAATTCAATGGTGCGTTTTGAAGGTAAGGACTCTTTATTCACTTCTAACAATTGTTCATAAATTTCCTTTGCTTTTAAACCCTTCAAAACAAAGAATCTAATGACTGCACGGTATTAAATTTTTTCCATATTAAAAAAAATCAATGACATGTCAACTTCAAATGGCTTGTAAACAAAGAAAGAATTGACAGAATGACTTGCAACTTTGCATGTGTTCCCAGGACAGTTATACCAACTTGAGAAAAAAAAAGTTTGGAGCTAGCAGTGCCATCTCTTGGCGAGCGCAGGAACTTTTCAACCAACCTGTACATTTTTATTTTCTATGTGTGTATCTATATTTCAATAATTTCTTTTAATTAATATTCAATTTTTTAAGCTAAAGATCTTTTTCTTTTATTTTTTTTATATAAAATTTCTTATTTTATTTTCGATATTTCGCTAACAATTTGTTAGCATCTTCAGGAAAACAAAATTTTTATAATTAATAATAATTTTATATAATTTTCCTGAAGATGCTAACAAATTGTTAGCGAAATATCGAAAATAAAATAAGAAATTTTATATAAAAAAAAATAAAAGAAAAAGATCTTTAGCTTAGAAAATTGAATATTAATATTAAAATAAGATCGAATAAAGTTATATAATTTCTTTTAATTTTTATTGAAATAATTTTGTAATAAACAAACTATTTTGGTAAAAAAAAAAACAAAAAGGAATTATATAAATTTCTAGTTTTAGAAATAGAAAACATAAAATTTTACAGTTAACAGAAAATATCAACTGCTATTGAACGTCTGTAAATTTGTATAGGTTGGTTTTTGAATGACTGATTCAAATAGTTAAAAAATATATTTCTATGAATTTCAATTGATTCTTCATTTAAAAACAATCTCTATGTATTACATTTTAAATTAACTACAGTCGGTAAAGGAAAATATGTTGTGAGTGTACTTACAAGGAAAGTACCGCAGGTATCAATCAGCAATTTTGCTGATATTTCGTTATTCATTCGAATAATAACCGAACACGTATATTGTTAGCGGCCCATGTCTAGGCCGTAAAAAGAAGAGGTAAAAATACAGATTTGTTTGTATGTGAAAATGTCTAAAATTCACGAAGTTTAAATTGTATGTGATCATAAATTTTTTTAAATGAAAAATATATAAATAATTTTTTATCAAGTAAAGTTAAATTAATGAAAAGAAAATTTTCGAAAGCAAATTTTCAAAAGTTGTTTTTCTATTAATTTTATTAATTTTCATTCGAAAATTATCGTTATCGATTTAGGGTGAAAAACTCTTTAAAAAATAATCAAAACACTAACCCATGATAATTCCCATACATGCAAATAACAATGGTTAAGCACTATTTTTTGTTTATTAATCAAATAAAAAACACTATAAAATAGAATGAAATAATATAAAATTAAAGTATAATGAAGCTAAAAATAAATCAAAACAAATTAAGATATAAAATAATAAAAAAAAATGTACAAAATTAAACAACTTTATTTAAGCTAAATATGGGTTGGGAAAAACTTAAGTAAATTTTTATTGACTTTTATCGAAACATACACTTAAAAACCATTTGAACAATTTATTCATAAATCAC
Organism: Eustalomyia histrio; assembly: GCA_949748255.1. NCBI lineage: Eukaryota > Metazoa > Arthropoda > Insecta > Diptera > Anthomyiidae > Eustalomyia > Eustalomyia histrio. The sequence continues at coordinate 66,197,451 of OX456526.1, forward strand.
AGGAAATTTAAATTTTATATCAAAAGTTTCAGGTATATCGACAGAACTCTTTACAAATAAAACCAAAAAATTTAACAAAACTGAAAGTCAAAAGTCATACAACTTTAATTGCAAGTTTTTTTATTGTTTTTCATCTCCTTATATTTCCAAATTCCACTGAGCTTGTTTAACATTAAATTTATGGTAGTATCATAAATAAAGCTTTTCTAAAACAGTCGAAAGCTACTAACAGCTTTATTTTTATTTTTGTTATCATTTCATATAGTAGGGGAAAAGCTATAAACTTGATCCAATAAAAGACTTGACTTTGGGTGATAATGTTTAAGAAATGATTATTACTGGTGATTATTACTTTCGTAATACATGAAGATTGTCCAGCTGTTAAAGAAAATATCAATGCCGTGCGGTCTATTCTTGAGTTAGACAGTCATCTGCCATATCACGAATTACAGGCACCTTTAGGGATTGGGAAAATTTCTAAGGTATATTAGTGATATAAAATGTTTTAATAAACCCTTTAACAGTCAATTAACGAAATTATCAGTACAATAATTTTTTGTTTACAGTGCACGGTTTGGAAGCGTTAAGGCCTTTAAGCCAATTCTCGATCTAACCGGGCTCACCTGCCAATTAATCTCGTGAGTCACTCTCAGTCAACTTCAACATATAAACGAAAACTTAACGTTACCCGAAGACTTCCAAACCTGTGATGACCCCAATTTGAGGTGTTACCACAGCGCTGGGGGAAGTTGTGTATACAATCGTCTACGTTCTCAACATCTATATGACGATCTTATCACTAATTAAAAGAAGGAGACCTTTGAAAGAAGAAGACCTTTCCCCAGCTGGAAAACCAAACTGCATTACAGCTTTTACAATTAGTTATCTCTTTGGTGCAAGGATATACAGAATAAAAAGATTTTAATGAAATTTGACAGAAGGAATATGTTTAGTATAGCTGCACACAGAATAAAATTTGTATCTATTTCTAATTGAAAATCGGTTTCTATTACTTAAATCGGTTAGTACAACTGAATATTATCTTCAACAACTACAACCGCGACCACAATAGTTCTTTTGTGATGCCCAGAACCACCCTAAAGGTTCAAGCTATTGATGAAGCCAAGAACCTTACCGGGTGAAGTGCTCCAAATGTCGGAAGGCGACAAGAAATGGTCACCGAAAAACTTGATCCTCCTGACACAAAGCCCAGCGGTATTTTTTGCTAATCTTAGCAACACATGTCTGCTGACGTGTAGTACAATGAAATTAGTAGAAAAATTAGTAGCCGCTACTAAATTTTAGTAGACTTTTTGTAAAGTGGAATTTAAAATCTGTTTGCTAAAATCAGCAAAAAAAATTACTAAATACTATTAATATTAGTACAAAGTTTTAGATTTATTTTTTTTATCGAGCATCAAAAATTTTGATTATATTTTTTAAAAGATGTTTTATACAAAATTAAAAAAAAAAAATCAAAGGCTTAAAAATCTTAAAAATTGTTAAAACATAAACGAATTTATCATTTTGTTTTAATTTGGTGATTTCTGTTTTGAAAAATATTTAAATCAATTTTTTTTTTTACTTTTAAGGTTAAATTTAATTGTTTTTAGGGCTGATTCTAAAAACCCCTTTTTAGTGCTATTTTAAGTGGATGTCCTCTTTTTAGACATGAGTCGGTATCTTCACTTCCGATCCCTTTTTTAATCCTATGTAACATTTTAGGGCAATTTAAGTTTGTATGTATAAGTTTAAATTATTAGAAATAACATTTTCGCAAATCGGTTTTCAAAAATTTGTAAAATGATTTCTGAAATTAGCAACAAAAATTTGTAGATATTCTGTTAAAATTCTGTAATTTGTAAAATGTAAATAGCAAACAGATTTGCTAAATAATAATATTTTTACTAAAAATCAGTACAAAAATAGTAAAGTGGGATTGAAAACCGTTTACAAATTTTTTTACTAACTTTTTTTCTGAGTGTAGGTCCCTTCGACATTCGGTTAAAACAACTGAATTTTAGTAGCAACACCCAAAGTATTTAGCAATCACATTTGAATTTAGTTGTGCTAACCGTAATTATTGGTTGTATCAATCAAAATACAAGTTTCAATTCAGTTGGCACTTTATTTTTGTATGTGTAGCAAGAGTTAAAGTTAAAAGAATATATAATAAATTAAAGCTGCGTTTTCCTTCAATTTCGTATTTATCGAAAAATGAAATTCGCCATATCCTTTAATTTGCAGTATTCATTACATTATGCTATGAACGAAAATTGAACATCATTTTTATTTTTCCAAAAATGGTGATATTGTTATATACTGACCCAGAGAAACAGATTCATTATGACAACAAAATTTCTTTGCAACCGAATGGTTTGATTTGAGCTACCGACATATGTGTTTGTGGGGACCGAAATTCGGTTAATGCAATAGAATTTCGATTGAAACTAAATATTTCAATTGAATCAGGAATTTATTTGGTTGCGAAAACCGAATAATTCGATTGCTGGTTGTCATAATGAATATGTTTTATTTGTGTAAGCTCTTATTTTTAGATCATATATAATTTATTGTTATTATTATTCTGAGATTTTAGTATAAAAAAACTTAATTTTTCGAAAAATCTACCAAAATTTTAGTTATTTTTTAATGTATAAAAAGTCGTGTATGTTTTTCTATGGACACAGAAAAATTTAGCTTGTCATTTGGCTTCGTCTTAGTAAAAAAGGAGAATTCGTTTAATATTGTCTATTTCAAATATTCTATCAAAATTTGTTTAGCTGTTCCATAAACAATTAGCACCATACTACGTATGATGAATAACTAGGATATAACGTATACGTACGGTGGGCTAAATGTTTTTGTCGTTCCACTACATGCAAAACAGGGATGGAAAACATGGTACAATTGTACTTTTTTTGGTACATTTTTACCTTAGTTGGTACCGTGGTACAACTGCGGCTCATTTAGTACAATTTGAAATTTTTTAAAATTTTCAATTTATAACTTGATAAAACAACATAATATAAACTAGACTTTTTTTAAAAGAAACATTAAATTAAAAATCTGTTTTTATTTATTGAGCTACTATAGTAAACAAAAGTCAGTTTTAAGTTGAACCGGCTCTAAATTGGTGTCACATCAAATGTACCAAATGTTTCCATACACATTGTACTAAAATATTCGGAAGTGGCAACACTAAACAGCTGATTTTAAATTACCTCTCAAAACAAAAAAAATATAAAAAATAAGAAAAAAGTGTATTATTGTTAAAAAGCTATTAAATGCCTTTAATTTTTTTAATAGCAAATCCTGAAAAGGTTAAATTGCCCTCCAAGGGAGGCGGACAACCAGAAAAAAAGGTGTGACATAAAAATTAGAGTAAAATTTTACAAAGTTTTGTGGGAATTATACGACTACATAAAATTAACGATAAAATTTGTTTCACCCGGTCAATTTAAATTTTTCTAAGCAAATCTGACTCAATACGATAAAATTATTAAAAAAAAAGCGGACAAAATTTTGGTACCGTGAGGATCGAAAAAATACGATTTGTTTGTCTGGTTGGTACAATAACAGAAAACATATTTTCCATCCCTGATGCAAAACTATTTAAAAACACTTTTTAAAGTCGTATAGGAGAGGTAAAGAACATTTAACATATATAATATTTCAGAAAAAATGAGAAATATATTTCTTAAAAAAAATTTGTAGTTAATCATCATATTCAATCAAAAGTTGACTGATTTATTTTTTGTTACGTTGATTTGCACTATATATAATGCTATGTAAAATACATGCTATAATTTGAACTGAATATTTGAGGTAGACAAAAATTTAATGGTAGACAAATAAATATTTTCTTCAAAATTTGAGTGCTTTGGAAATGTCTAAATTATAAATAATATACATGCAAGTGCTTTTGCAAATTTAAAATGTAACTGACACTTATAATAGAAACATGTTTTTCTATTATTCAATTGTGTTTAAATTTTTTTTCCAGAAATGATAATAAGCGATGTCTTTATTTATATTTAAGAATGTTTTAACTTTAACTGAAACATTACCATGTAAAATTTGAATTTTGTTAAAAAATGCTGTGCTGAACTTGGTTTACCTCCTTAAAATATCAATCCACCACAAATCCTTTACCACCGAGCCATTTTTTTTCAAACTCCAGGCAGCTAAATCTAGCGGATATGGTACGTAGTGAAGTAATTCGAACTTAAATTTATTTATTTTGACCATTTTTTTACATGTTTTCAAATTCACTGATATCCTTTTGTTTTTTTGACTGCTCCAAAAAAAAAAAAATACTAAATAACGGAACACCTTGAAACTTTCAACATATGTTTCATAAGGTTGCCAATTTTTACCAAAGTAATATTTTCAAAATATTGCCGCCATCTATACGACAGTTATAATTTTGGATGCTTCTCGAAATAAGTCATCTGCACTTAGAATATTATGTAGTTTACTGTTTGTAGTTTAATAAAAAAGTTTTCCGTTTCATTCAAAAATAAAGTAATTTCTCGAAGAAATATCTATTTTAACTTTTTTATACATTTATTCGAAATGATTTACTATCATTTACCGATTTTTTTCAGTTTCATTTATTTTTTTCAAAACAGAAATTTGTGATTTATTTGTGTCCGTAACAGTTATTACAAATTTAAATTTTGTTTGCTGTCTGTTTCAAAAAAAATATTCAAAAAAATTTAAAGTTTTTTTATTTAAATTGGTTTTTTCAATAAAAATTACCAGAACTTCATAAACACACATACATGCACAAACACGCATACATACAGTTTGTGTTGTAGGAGTATATTAAAAACAAAAAATACAAAAAGGGAAACTATTTCAAATAAATGATAAAAACATTTAATTTTTAAGGAACTGGTAGGTAAAATTTTGACTTTTATTTGTTTCTTACGGATGTGTCAGTTAATTAATTAACATTTAAAAATAGATAACAAAATGCATTTAATTTAAATAAAAATTAAGTAGACCGGTTTTTAAATGAAATATCATATCTTGTAAATGACATTTCCTGTTATTTTAACTTACAAACTTTTTAAAGTGCGGGAATAAAAACATCAAGCACCAAAATTGATTTATTACTCAGCTCAGAATTCTTTTACAGCTCTTTAATTAATTCTTATGTGTCTTATCTTAAAAAATGTACTGGCAAGAGAAATAATTTATGCCTTAACCTACTCGTTTTGACACATTAGCATACGAAAAAAAAATTTAGTAGAACGAATTTTTTTATTTTTCGGACCTTACACTTGTTATAATTTCCATTCCGAAAAAACTTTGGCGGTTGTAGCGTTAATAAAAATTTTGTAAAGCTAGTTCTTTGTTTTCAAAGTAAAGATAAGTTATTACATAAAGCTTTGAAGGAAAATTAAAATTAATACAAAATATTAAAAAGTGTAGAAAATACTTTGTTCAAAATTTTTTGGCATTAAGTATGTCACACTTCCCCTACAGATGTATTGTTTGGAGTACCCATATGTATTACTATGTATGCATGTGTTTCGTTTTTTTTTAACTCTCAAGTGTTTATCATGTTTATCAATGTGTATATTTATGTATGTATATGAGGATATTTATACAAATTGCCCTCACACAAAATCAATGTCAAATTTATAGCATATATTTTCCCAAATAACTATATATACAAATAATACATAGACTAAGTTTCTAAACTTGTTGATCAGTTATTGAAAAATGTATCCAATTCTTTAAAATATTATTTATTTCATTAAAATAATAAAATTTCGAGACTAGAGTTTGGAAATAAGATATTTGAAAAAAACAAATAACAAACAACAACACCGTCCGACAAAAAATTTACACCCACGTTTAAATCTTGTATACAATACGCCAAATAATTATTAACCCATGTAGGGTAAAAGTGGGAGCTTCCGCCACTTGTCCATACACGCCCCTATCTCTAAATTTTAGAGTGCTAATAAATAAATACAAAAGACAATTGTTGCAGTTATAGTATTATACCTCCAAGGTTGAGGGTTTTTCTGTGCATTAATGCTGACGCATTTTTATATTTTCGGAGGCTTTAAAATATGTGCCTGGAAGTATATTTTCCGTGTTTTAATAAATTATACACTCAGAATATTATGTAGTTTACTGTTTGTAGTTCAGTAAAAACGTTTTTCGTTCCATTTAAAAATAGAGGAACATATATTTATTTTTCAAAGAAATATTTATTTAAACTTTTTTATATTTTTTTAAAAAAATTATATACTGATTTACCGAAAAAATTTAGTTTTGTTTATTTTTTCACTTGTTTGAAATTTAATAAAATGCTATCTAATGGCTAATGTTGTTTCAAAATAACAACAAAAAAATAAACAAAAAATTACAATTTGTTTTTATTAAAATTGTTTGTTTATACAGAGAAAACAGATTCATCGTGACAACCTAATATCTTGCCAACTCAATATTTTGGTTGCAGCAACCGAATTATTTAGTTGTCCCAACCAAATGTTTTCCTAACACAACTGAAATATTTGGTTTCAACCGAAATTCTGTTGCATTAACCGAATTTGGTTTGCGACAAACAAATTTATGTCGGTGGCTCCATCCGGTTGGAAAAAATTTCGGTTGTTACAATGAATCTGTTTTCTCTGTGTATAAAGAAAATTATTTCATCATATATTCTGTTAGAATTTATCAGGTTCGAGATCATAATTAAATGTTACTAAGGAATAGTAAACAAAATTTTTTTTAAATGAAAAAAAAAAATGGGAGCATCAGCAGAGAATTATTTCAATTCAAATAACAGGAACTTCATAAACACACATATATACACATTCACATCAAATGTGTCTACAGACATAAATACATACATTTTTTATATGCAAAAACAAACGAAATACAAATAAAAAACGGAAACAATATAAAAAAAAATAAATAAGAAAACGAATAAATCAGTTATATTTTTACGGAATTTGCAGGTAAAATTTTAACATTTATTTTTAAGTTAATTAATCAATTGTTTTTACTGATGCGCTAGGAAATTAAACAACATTTATTTATTTAATTATTTATTTATTATAATTCAATAATATAAAGGCTCTTTTCGACCAAAAATACATATAACAATTGAAAATTAATATGATATACTGTAACCCAAAAAAACTTATTTTGTAAACAGCTTCAATTTGCAACACTACATATTACTCATAGAAAGTAATAACATAAGTCCGCAATCAATGATGGATCTGAAAAATACGATTAGGGATATATGATTAGATTTGCTTACGATTTAGGTGTTCTGGTACTTTTTTAACGTAAAACTGATTGAGAACAACTGAATACACGTAGTTCAAACAGTGAATAATATATTCTAGGAATGAAAATTTGAACGTACCTGGTGGAATGCGTTAATCTAAAACGGTGTAACAAAAATTGTTGTGTTAAATTTCTGATAAGCTTGTAAAATATTAATATATAGCTCATAGTTACAAAATTTTCAAAAGAACACAAACTATTTGATTAAAACCAGAAATACCATTAAAACTACTAAAACTACTTTAAGTGTATAAACGTGTAAAAAAGATTTAGTTTTGTGGAAGTGGTTGCACTTAGGCCACATTAACCATCCTACAACGTTGTGGGTTCGATTCCTAGCGACAATATGTATAAGATTTTTTTCCCTCACACAACCTTCCCGAACTAAAATACCATAAAAAGCCTTAACAAGTTCCCTAACTCTCTATCAGATGGCAGGCGGTATCTCTTTAAAGATTCAACAACTTGCACAATTACAGCGTTGTTATATTCGAACCCATTCATCTTTCCCCACCTTTAATTTCTCTTTATCCTCTTTCCAAAGATAGCAACATAATATAATAGTTGGAAGAATTTTCGAAGTGTAATTTTGTTTATGTAAACTATCGCCATCTTACTTGAACTAATGTTTACTCATAACCATGATGTATTTATGTCCAAATACTTAAAAAAAAGGACAATTAAAGAAGTATTTATGTGTTGATGATCAGACAGATTCAGCAAATGGCCCGAAGTGATTTTTTTAAAGAACATAAAAGCGAAAACAGTAGCCAAAGCATTTTACGAGCAATGGATATGTAGGTTTGGAGTTCCTTTAAGGATAACTACCGATCAAGGACGCCAGTTTGAGTCGGATTTATTTAACGACATAACCAAGTTTATTGGATCAGAACACATTAGAACTACTGCTTATCATTTAATTTCAAATGGTTTAATTGAAAGGTTCCATAGAACTCTTAAATCTTCCATCACAAAAATGAAAACTGGATCGAATCTATACCAACTATTCTTCTTGTTTTAAGCTCTACTTTAAAATAAGATATCGGTTTCTGTAGTGCTGAGTTTAATATACGGTGCTCCAATTCGTTTACCTGCTGAAATCTTCAATAACAGCTGCAACACAACATCATATCTTGACTTTATAAAAAAACTTCATCAAAAATTTGACAATATAAAGCCAGTTTCTTGGACAAACCATAGTATTGAAAAAACTTTTATATCTAAAGATTTGCAGACATGTACACACGTGTTTATTAAAGTTGGAGGAATTAAGGCCCCTCTTCAATACCGTTGTACTAGCTCATATGTGGTAGTCGACAAAAATGAAAAATTCTTCAAGATTCTGGTTAATGTCATAGAGAAAAATATTTGTGTTGGCCGACTAAAACCTGCATTTGTAGAAAATGAGGTTTCGAATTTTAAAAGAGTTTGTTTTTAAACTAATGTTTAAACTCAGGGGGGTATTGTGGTGAATCAACCACTTCACTTTACTTTTATTTTATTTATATATTCTATGTTCACTTGTTGTGTTGATTATTATTATTGTTATTATTATTGAGTTTTTGACTGCTAGAAAAACTAATCAATTTTTATTATTCAAAAGAAATTATAGTAAATAAAATTACTATATATCAACCAACTAAATCCCACGCTTTTTAGAAAATTATACTTAAAAATAATTTAAAATTCTAATGAGTTTTTAAGAAAAAAACATAGATTATGTATGTGGATTTTTTCCAATAGAAAAATTTATAGATTCTAAGGATATTTTTAAGATTTTTTAATGTAGTCCTTAGAGTTTTAGAATATTTGATTTAGAAGAAAGACCTTAGAATCTAAGTTTTTTAAGAATATATTAATTTTTATCTAAGAAACAATTTATAGAGTCCTAGAATCCATAGAATCTTAAAATGTTTCTATCAGAAAATCTAGTATTTTTTTAAGAAACCTTTTCGTATAAAACAACTCTTGGTTTCTACAGACTTTATCTTATAAAAAATTATTTTATTAATATTCTGAGTACATTTTCCAAAAGAAATTCGTTATTTCACAAAAAATATATATATATATATTGTTGTTTTTTTTAAGAATTTAAAATTTATATACAAAAATCTTTTTGGCAATGAATTTTTACGACAATGAAATTATAATGTTATATGTATAAGGCATTTTCGAAAATAAAAGCCCCCAGGTGAAAATGATTATATATTAATTTTACATGGGTGACTGAACTAATACAATTTTTTTATGAAAATAAGACAGTATTATGACTGTAAATGTCAAAGTCATATTTTATTTGACTTATAATTATTCATTGATTTTTCGCAATATTGAATAAACCTATTTTATAGGAAATTGTCCAACGATTTCAAATATGATACTCTTATTACAAATAGATTTTTGTTCAGAAGTTATAGCCCTTGTTGACTGATTTTCAGTGTTCAAAAAAACAGGCCATTTTTAGTTAATTCGGTCCGCTTTCTGATACAATATCTCGAAAACTAGGTAATGGATCGCCAATCTTTTTGATTCTACTGATCTATTTATTAAGAAAAGAATAAAAAATGTACTGATTGCTTTGTGTTTTTTTCAGGTAAATCGATATTTACCAACTATCCACTTTTTCACCACAGTAAAGGACATTCAAAAACAAATAAATAAGATTAAACCCACAAATTTCGAAATCTGTGAAGGAAAATACGTTGAATGTAGTTCGAGTTTCATCTGACCATGGTTGTCGGAAAAGTCGTTAACAAACCAACAAATACAACCTCAACTTTACCATGCCCAATTTGCAAAAAGACGCAAAAGAACTTCGGCAATTTAAATGTTTCTACAAACGAAGAGAATTATGAATATGAATTGTCACCATTGCACGAAAGAATAAGGTGTATGGAGTTCTTGTTAAAATTAGCGTATACGCTTCCACAACAGGGGGAAAATACTCAAACATAGATAAGAAAAGGATCAGAAATAATCGAATACAGGATGCGTTTCTTAAGCAAGTTGGACTTAAAGTAGATTGCTCTAAGTACGGATACGGAAACTAATACGGCGGAAACTCTTCGAGAAGATTTTTATAAAATGATGAGGCTGTAACTCGAAAAACTGGAATAAACAATCAAATCGTCAAGAGATTGGGAACGATCTTGAACGTTTTAAACTGCAAGGAGGAAGTTGATTTAGAAAAATATGTATAATATGCTTCGAAAACTGCATAATTTTTAGCAGAATCATATTCACAGAAAAAGTTGACCCCGACAGTTCATCAAATATTATCGCATGTTGAAGATATAATTGAATATCAGACTGCCAATTGGAGAGCTTTCTAAAGAGTCACAGGAGTCCCTAAACAAAGTTTACAAAAAAAATATAGATAGCTGAATACTTTCAAATCATCTAGAGTGAGGCAAAATGAGGACCTCTTCAACATGTTAGCAGCATCTTCCAATTAACTTATTTCATCACTATGACATGTAAAGTCACGAAAACAATTAAAAATTATTTATAGTTTACAAATGATTAGTCCTTTAGGATTGTGAGCAATATTTTAAAAAAATTTAAAAATAAAATAAAAAAAAAATTTAAATCTTTTCTCGAATAATTTTAAAAAGAAACGCAAATATTCAAATATTTTAAAAAAATATTTTACTTCCCCTACACTCACAATATATTTTCCCTAACTGAATGTAGTTTATTTAAAAAGTAATACGTAAAGTTTGTTTTTAAACGAAGAATCAATTGAAATTCATAGAAATATGTTTTTTAACTATTTGAATCAGTCATTAAAAAAAAAACAAACTATAAAAATTTACATACATTCAGTAGGAGTTGATATTTTCTGTTAAATGTAAAATTTTATGTTTTCTGTTTTTAAAAATATAAATTC
>OX456526.1:66213662-66248662 GCA_949748255.1 Eustalomyia histrio
TTCAGTTGCGGCGACCTAATCATTCAGTTGGCAAAGAATTTGGTTATCGCAATGAATCTCTTTTCGCTGTGCGCAGAGAAGACAGCTTTATCGTGACAACCGAATTTCTTGCCAACTGAAAATTTTTCTTGCAGCGACCGAATTATTAAGTTGTTCCAAACAAATATTTTCCTGACACAACTAAAATACTTGATTCCAACCGAAATTCTATTGTATCAACTGAATTTCGGTTGCGACAAACAAATATATCAATGACTCCAACAAAAGAATTCAGTTGGCAAGAAATTTGGTTGGTACAATGAATCTGTTTTCTCTGTGTGCATAAACCAAGTTTTTTTTTGGCTTTGAATATTTTTTGGGCTCTTTTTTTTTATTTGTTCAAATTAAGGTTATTTTTCTTAATGAATAAAAGCCTCAAAGTAATAAATTTTCATTTATTACTTTGAGGCTTTTATTCATTAAGAAAAAGAACCAATAGTTATTGTCTTAATTTTCATTGTGTAATTGTGTCCCAAAATTGGGGATTAATTTCATTTTAGGATTGCAGTCATATATTTGCGATCAATTTGCGCAATGCCACTTTAAATATGGCTAATTGTGTATAGAATTGATATATAACATGTTAAAAAATATATAATTGCAAAAGATTGAAATGAAAATGTAATCATAATAAACCAATGTGTACAGTATTTTTGGCGCTCACCGAATAAAATTAAATATCTGTAGTTTTATGTTTATACTAGCGGGCAAAGCCCGCTACGTTGTTAGCGCAGAATATGGTTGACCGGGCTAAAGCCCGGTATTGCCTGGGCTTACGCCCGGGAATATAGGGAGTTCTCAGATAATTACCCCGAGCCCCCCATTTTTACCATGCCCCAGACCAATATTCTAAGATGTACCTCAATAATGAGTTAGCCCATACTCCAGGTAACAAATATTTCAATTTTCAGGTTTTTCTCTTTGAACCCTCATTATTACCATGTACCTCAATGAGTTAGCACAGAGTCAAGCTCACATATTTAAAACTACATTTCCAAAAATCCGACCTAGGTGGATGTCTACACTGCAGGAGGAACCTTTGCACCAAATTACAACTTACCAGCTTCAGCGGTTTTGGCAAGACGTCAAGGGTGAGAATTTTTCACTTTTCTGCCCCTCCCCGTTGACCTTTCCTAAAATTACGCCTTAACTGGTATTAACACTGAATATGGAGCCTGCATTCAAAATTTCAACATCCTATGTCCAACGGTTTATGCAGGCTGTTAAGGGAAAACTTTATCGATTAGTTAGCACATACTCCAAGAATAGCATATTTCAAATTTCAGGTTTCTAGCTACAGGGGTTTGGGCAGGCCGTGAAAGTGGTTTATACCCGTTTTGCTCTTCCCCGTTTTAGGGAATATGTACGCTGCAAGGGGACCAAATTTTAGCATCCTACCTCCCGCGGGTTGGGCTGGGAGATTTTGAATGAAATAAATAAATATTTACATATTTACACATTTGCACATTTTCTTATTTACACACTTACACATGTACATATTTACATTACCATCAAATCATCGATCCATTAATCTATCGAACCATCAATCTATCAAACAATCAAATTTTCACGTTTGCACATTTGCACTCTTGCAAATTTGCATATTTTCACATTTGAATTTTTGCACTTGGAGTCGTAATCTATGTAACAGATTTTAACTTCCCAGCTGAAGCGGTTTCGGCAGGCCGTCTAGGGGGAGAACTTTAGCTTGTTTGCCCTCCGCATTAGATTTTCTAAAAGTCACATCTTATCTGTTATCTACACTGAAGAAGGGATCTGCATTCCAAATTTTAACTTTCTAGTTTCAGCGGTTTTGGCAGGCCGTTCGGGAGAGTCTTTTCCCCTAATTGCACCTCCCAGTAGGAATTTCCAAAAATCCAACTTGATTGAACGTCTACTCTGGAATGAGAACCTATATACCAAATTTTAACTGACCAGCTCTAGCGGTTTTGGCAAGTCGTCAAGGGGGAGAATTTTCTCCTTTTTGCCCTCTCCGTTGCATTTTCCAAAATTGACATCTTAGCTGTTATCTAAACTTGAGAAGGAGCCTGCATACGAAATTTCAACTTCCTTGGTCCAGCGGTTTCGTCAACCTGTTAAAGAGAAAACATTGCATCCTTTTAAACCCCATTTTTACCACGTCCTTGGCTAAATTCCAAAATGTAGCTTATCAGTGAGTTAGTACATACTCCAGGTAATACATGTTTAAAATTTCAGGTATTTTTCTTTTTCGGTGTAGGCAGGCCGTTAAGGGGGAGATTTTCCCCTTTTTGCCCCTCCCTGTAGTAATTTACAAAAATCCTACCTGTGTGGATGTCTACACCTCAGGTGGGTCAAATATACACAATTTCAACCTTCCAGCTCTAACGGTAAAGCGGAGTTTTCCCCCTTTTTGCCACTCCCCGATGGAAATTCCAAAAACCCTGTCTTTGTGGATATCTACGCCGGAGGGGGAAATTACATACCAAATTTCAGTCTCCTAGCTCTTGCGGTTTGGGCTGGGCGATGAGTGAGTGAGTGAGTGAGTGAGTGAGTGAGTGAGTGAGTGAGTGAGTGAGTGAGTGAGTGAGTGAGTGAGTGAGTGAGTGAGTGAGTGAGTGAGTGAGTGAGTGAGTGAGTGAGTGAGTGAGTGAGTGAGTGAGTGAGTGAGTGAGTGAGTGAGTGAGTGAGTGAGTGAGTGAGTGAGTGAGTGAGTGAGTGGGTGAGTGAGTGAGTGAGTGAGTGAGTGAGTCAGTCAGTCAGTCAATAACGTTATACCTTTATATATAGAGATTTCAGGTTTTTGGCCTGACATGAGTTTGCTGTATTCTTACATAAGCAATACATATAAACTAAATATTAACACGTTTTGTTAAATCGCTTATAGAAGAATAACATTTGTATTTATGTTTATAAATAATGATAATAAATACATAATTCCATATATTATAATGGTGTAAGCTATTTAATGCTATATTTAGACTGAACAAAAACCACGTAGTTTTCATCTAAAACTAGTTTTAGTAAAAGTAAAAACTAGTAAAAGCCAAAAACTAGATCATTTAGCTATGTCGAAGAATATAATTTAGCAAAGAGTAAATTTAATATACAATCAAAGGACTGGTTTTAATGAGGGTATCCAGAACAATAACAAAATCAATGGAAGTCAGTATAAGCGACTAAAATTTTCTGTACATATATTGAATAATAAATATATAAAAATATCATAAATAAAGAGATTTTACTTCTAAAATAAAATAATGTGCAACATTGCTTGATTTAAATTTCGAATCCGTAATTTTTTTTTTTTTTTTTTTGTTTTTTCAAAACAAAATATTATAGAATGAATTCAAGTCATAACTGCAGAAAAGGTTATCTTATTTTCACTTAAAAATTCATAAATTCTCTTATTATTGTTTTGATGTTTGCCAAAAAATATAGATATGAAGATGAAACACTTTGCAAGTATCACTCCTTAGTAATTCCTTAATAATTCCAAAATGCAGCTGAAAATTCTGTTTCATGGAAAAAAATGATTTTTTAAATAGAAAATTACAGTAAATTATCGGGTTTTCCTAACATCAAAAAAAATTAGTACATATGGTTCTGAATTTTTTAAGGAGCAATAAAGAAATCTAAAAATCCTTTTCACATCGACAGTTAAGCAATACCTTTGCACAGCTTTTAGCATACTACAAAACTTTTGAAATTTAAATATATTTGGATGTTTAAAAAGTAAGATGCCACAAGCAGCCAATATGTTTTAGTTGTAATGCAACCACAAAACTGTTTTGAATTAATGAGTGCCAAATAACATTTTTTGGGAGAAGAAATTTTATGATTTCCAGAACATAAATTCTGTGTGATAAATGAAATATTTATTTTGCATACCACTATAATAATAAAAACAAATTATTGGCCATAATTCACCCACAACTATGAATAGCAATAATGATAATATTGCATAAAATAATTTCAATTGTCGGGGTGATGTAGCTACCAAAAAAAAATGAAAAAAAATATATATAGAATAAATATTATTAAAAGCAATGGAAGGATGCAATCAAATATTACAACAATCAGCAACATAACAGGCAATGTAAATAATTGAAAAACTTTAACCTCAAATAACATTTTATGGTAAATCAAAAATATAGAGAATAATTTTTGCTGTATTTTTTTTTTTTTGTTTTTTGGCAAACAATACAAAAAGTAGCAGCGCTGATGATGATGATGGTAAAATGTTTGCAACATAAACAGTAACGGAAGACAAAGTACATCAAAAGCAACAACAAAAACAATAACAATTAACACAATATGCATAAAGCAAATACACAAAGGAATAAATGGCAACAACAAAAAAGTTTAAATCTTTATGCTGACTACAAATAATTTTGCCAAAAGTCTTTTAACTAAACATTTTAAAACAAAGTTTAATATTTAATGTTTATGAGCAAAAAATAGAACACAATAGTATTTTTAATATAAATTGAAGAATATTAAAGAAAATCGTCTGAACCCAACACAAGATTATACAAATTTCAGAAATATTATATATTTGGTCCATTCTGATTAATTTTTATTTAATAATCTGTATTTTATTTACAGTAGTTAGTATTGAACTTTTTAAAACCCATTAGATGGAATAAAAATATTTTGAACACAGAGCAATAAAATGCCAACCGAATAAATTCGGTTAGCACATACGACACAACCATACTCAAATTAAATTCCTAAATATTTTTAGTTGTTTTAAGCGAATTTTGTTGTGAAAATTAATATTCAGTTATACCAACAGATTTAAATTGCAGTAATCGTGTTTTTGTTGGTAAATAAGAAAATCTCGCGGTGTGTAAATAATCCGAATGCTTATAAATTTTATACAGTCATTTTCTAAGTGCAGAAAAATTTTGTCAGTTTCCAACTATAATTCGGTTACCGCAACCAAATTCGGTTAGTGCAATTGAATATTGTTTTTAAGAACAATAGTTGGTTAACACAACTGAATTTTGGTTGTAACAATCAAAATATTCAGCAAACACATTTGAATTTGGTTTGTGCTAATCTAATTTATTAATTGTCGCAACCAAAATACACTTTTTATATGATTGCTACTTTATTTTTCTGTGCGTTCAAACTGAAGTCTTTGTCAGTCATTACACTAACACACAGACAAAAATTAATTGCCAACCGAATTAATATGCATATTTTCTCTGTGACAACAAATATATTCGATAAGCACAACCAAATTGAAATATGATTACTATCTGTTTTGGCTGTTGCAACCAAAGTTCAGTTGTGGTCA
Organism: Eustalomyia histrio; assembly: GCA_949748255.1. Taxonomy (NCBI): domain Eukaryota; kingdom Metazoa; phylum Arthropoda; class Insecta; order Diptera; family Anthomyiidae; genus Eustalomyia; species Eustalomyia histrio. The sequence goes on from OX456526.1 coordinate 66,218,986, forward strand.
CCAAATTTTGTTATGGAAAACAATATTCAGTTTTACCAACCGATTTTAGTCATAGTTACCAAATTTTAGTTGGAAACTGATAAATTTTGTCTCTGTGTGCAAGCAGTCGATCTCAGTACAGTGTAAGATTTGTTCAAATTAAATGTGGGTTTTTTAATTTAATTTTTAATTTTTTTTGAATTATTGAATGAGAAAATTGGAATCGATGTTTTAAACTATTTATATTTTGAAGCTCAGATTCCTTAGAGCTAAGGTCAGGTGAATGTATTTCAAGAAACTATAAAATATATTTACTAATGTTAATTTTAAAAAATAACTTTTTTGATCAATTTAAAAAATATATATATATTTATATACCTTTTTTGCTAAATTACGGTCCATAACCAAATTATTTTCAAAGAAACGGGGGAATTATCTGCTTTACGTTTTAATTAAATTCATCAAGACAATTTTGAAGATCTATACAATTTCCAAAAATCTAAAATGAGTGCTTTACAGTACCGCATATGAAATTCTCGACACCTCTGTAGACTTATTTTGCAATTTGATTAAAAAGATAGATTTTCAAACGTCTTGCTTTTGTTTTTAATTAAATAAAAACAAATTGTTAGATTTCATGGCTTTTCTGAGAAATATGTTTAAAAATAATTAAAAAAAAAATATTTATCCTGCTCAGATTTTAATACACCCAACATAGATCAGATCAAAGCACAACAAATGAATTGGACATGCGGCCCATAAATTCTGCTAGGATTTAGATCTAAGAATGCGGATCATGAATGTTAACATCAATTTTAAAAATTAGCTATAATTTTTTAAATATTCGCAAATTTAAATTTTAGAGCTTTTTTAGGAGTTAAATTTTCCAAAGTTATTATAAATTATGCTCAGATTGATTTTCCTTTTATTTATGAATGACTAACGTCAGAACAACGCATGAAAATTGAAAAACTTTTTTTCGAAAATCATGGTCTAGTTAGGGAATGTTACATTGTGCTACATCCATCTTATGGTCGACATAGTCGTCCATCCCACCAACTAATTCGACGAGCTGTGAAAGATAAAACGCATCCGCGGAGATGTCGTAGGGTGCCCACCGAAGAAACAATTGCTGCTGTAGGGCGTGGTATTACGCGCAACAACTGCAGCTGTTTCACTTAATTGAAAATTTTATGTTAAATATCTTGGCCTACGATCTTATAATATCCACCTAGTGCAGAAATTAATGCCAAATGATGATCATTCCGTAAGTTCGCTCAATGGCACAAACTCAGCTGGCATTTGATGTGAATATAATCTCCCAGAAGATTTTACAGGCACCATAACAATCACATAAACTCACTGTTTGGTATGCTTTATTTATGCCGATAATTTTGTGTCTATTGTTTCGTGCTCCAATTGAATGGAATGTAGACTAGAGAGATGATTTTTCACAGGGAGTCGCCACAATCGACTTATTAAAGGAAACTTTTGAAAAACAAGCTATTTATCGCAGTGGGCATATCGATTGGCCATCGAAAGCGTAAGATTTATCATCTCTGTATTATTTTTTACGGGTTTACGTTAATTAAATTGTTTATGCGAATAAACCGAAAACTTTCGAAGCTTTAAAAGACAACGATTTTCCTAGAAAGTGTTCGAAAATTTTACCCGCAGAATACGCCATGTACGGCCACATGTCCGACATTATATTCAAACATTCATGGCATAAAATTATCTTTCAATTTTCAGTTAAATTATATATTGTTAAATATTGTATTATTGAATTTTAATCTAAATAAGATAAATTATTTTTAAACTAATATTTTTTTAAAAAGAAATATTTATTGCGTGCGGTTAACGTGCTAAAAATGGTGGTTATTCAAATAGTGGTCCGTGGAGCCAGAAACCTGAAATTTTAAAAATATGTTTACTGGAGTACGGACGAAATCACTGATAAAATAATTTCCTTTAGAGACGTAGTAAAACTCGGCGTACTTATACTAGAAAAATTCCCCTTCTAAACGGCCTATACAAATTACTTTGGCTAGAAGCCTATAATTCAAATTAAGTGTTTTCTAGAGTATGATATAATTCACCGACAATGAACTGTACGGTATTCTTTTGATGAATGACATAAAAATCGGATTCAAGGGAGAAAATGGCGAGGGTAGTGGAAGCAACAAAGAAAATGGATTGGGACCTTCAACGAATGGTATTAAAGCACTAGATATGATGAACTGGGAGTGAGCGAAATTGAAGCATGGCCTAAGGAGAATGAAATGGAATGCAATGGGGTGGAATGGAAGCCATCGACAAAGAGATTTAAATTGGCCACGAGTGGACGAAATGGAGCGGAATTGGGAACGAGAGAAATTGAAACACTAGATAAAAGAAACGGAATGGAATGGGCAACCATTCTCATTAAGTGTAGAAATCCTTTTAGGAATTTATAATTTCAGCGTGGTGAAATGGAGTTAAATATGTAAAAAGTAGCCTTTTAATAAGCTCTAAAAAAATCAAAGCCTTTAAACTTGACTTTGGAACATTGCGCTGCGGCGATCTTAAAACAAGTTTCTGTATTTAAGAAAACTATAAAAATTTGTATATGCCTGAAGAAACTAAAATAATTTAAACTAATAATACAACAAATCTATGTTATAGCCTGTTCCTCGATCTCGAACGAAAAACTAGTCGAACGATAGCAAGTCACTCGAATTCGAATCAATTTTGGTTTCTCTATTTCGAAAGCCTTCGATCGACTTGTGACTTACGTGTGTCAATTTTTGTTTCTTACGCATTTACAAATCACAGAGATGCCAGATCATATATTTTGAGCATTTGTTACAATTTTCATTAAAAGTAGCAAAAATACTACTAAACTGCTTAAAGACAAAAACAACCCTGTTTAACAGTGATCAGCTGTATATGACAAATTATATAAAAAAATAACAATAAACAAATCAATTTTTATTTGGAAAGTGTGTTTATTTGTGAAAATTTTTGTTATCGATTGGTTGTGGGTGAAATTGTTGTTTGGAGAGCTTTTCTGTTGCCTGTTGTCTGTTCGGTGCGGTCACTGCTAAAGTCCTTATAAAATAAAGTTGTAAAATAAAAAATGTAAATATGAACTTCTTGGGCAAACGTAAGCCACAAACAACTCACACATACCTTTTATCACTCAGCAACAGCGTAATAGGGGGTGAAACGGAGTTTAGTTTTCTGGTCAAATTTTCCTGCTCTGCGGAAAATTTGTTTGCTCCGAACACTAGAGTCCTTCTGGCAAAATCAGGCCTTTCTTCCATATAAAATACAAGCGTCTTCGGATGGTCCATTGTTGATTTTTTTTAACTAAAATTTTAAATTCTTAATAAACTATAAATATTTGTATTATTTTGTACTTACTTTTTGTTATCCATTGCTTTTTTTACTTCATTTTGCTTTTAAAAATATCAAATATATATTTACTCGACAAAAAAAATAGCAAGTGACTGATTTTGACATTTGCGTTCGAGCTGTTCGAAATAGAAAAACCAAATTTTGTATGAAAACAGTTATGTTTTCAATCGACTTGTCGTTCGAGTCATCGTTCGCATAGAAATAGAGTTAGTGAAACCCAAATCAGTTTTCTTTCGACTAGAAAGCGAATGAACGTGTTCTTTCGAAATAGAGGAACAGGCTATTAATGTATTTTAAATATTTGGTGCAGTGTAGCGTATGATTAATATATTTTAATAGATTTTTTTAATATATCACTCATACGCCTAGTAATATGTTTTCATTTATTCAAATAAATACCTACTTATTTTACAAAAAATATAAATGAATGCCTTTTTTGTTATATGTATTTGTATTTTGAAATATTAATGGAATCCTCTTTTGAGATTAAAAAAACTCACTGAATCCTTTAGCTTAATGGCTCTTTGTCAGTTTATCTACAAATGATATGCATAACACTTTTGAACAGACAATATAACATTAAAATAAAAAAATAACCATCAGTATTGGTTCAATGAACGCATAAGTATAAAACTGTTTATCTGTATTTTTTTATATTGTAATATATAAATATTTTTACATATTGTTTTGTTGTATTGAAAACCGATATTTACGTATAACAATAGTTTTAAACAAGAGTTGTATCCGAAATGTTTCTGTTCTTTCAATTCTTTAAGTCAGTGACAGGCAGACTGTAGTAAAAAGAATACTCGTACTGGAAATCTACAAAATTTAGTATATTAATTGTGAAGTATAAATTCTTGGGTGAATAAAAATCATACTACATATTATTTTTAATGAATCTCTATAAAATATCGTAGGTTTCTTGCCTACAGTTTCCTCATTAACATTTCCCATTACTTTCGCCACTGTGTGTTTTTTTTTATTGAAAATAATAAGTAAAAATGCAACTTCAAACAAATAAGTACTACTTTCAAACAAAAAAAACATAAAGGTATGTAGAATGTTTAATACAAAAAGTAATAATATACAAAAACAAAATGTGTAGTGTCCCATTTATGGCTATTGGCATGCAGCCACTAACGTTTTCATTTCATTTCCTTTATTACAAAACTTTTCGTATTAATATTTTCTCTATAATCATTTTTCTCTACTACTAGTACTCAACTCTCTAGTATGGTAAAAATTTTATACATTATAATGCCAAATAATAAAAATTCTTTTTATTATAACAAGGGTACAAAAAAATGTTACATTTTTTTCTTTTTTGCAAAATTCTCATAAAATGTTTCTTTTTTTATAAATGTTAGTCTTTTTGTATTTATATTTAATATTTATTTGTTGGCGTATTAAATAAATGTACAAATATTTTTTCCTAAAGGTTTTTTTTTATAAAACGACTGTCCCAAGTTTTATTTTTTTTAAATGTATGAACTATTCAATAATCCTGATTACACTGGTGTACAAAATGTTTTGCACAAACTTTAGCTAAAAAATTTTAGAAAATTTTTTTTCCGCTTAACCTGAATTCGAATCAAATACAGGTCCATGAAATTGCATTTTCGAATTGTGGGCTTTTCAGTTATTGCGGAAAAAAAGTTGAAAATCAATTTTAATTATACTTTAAATTCTATTTGGTTTGAGTATATTTAATTATGTCAGTAATTTTTCAAGGACTTTCAATGAAATTTATGTTTTTTTTTTTTTGGAATTGTCCATGCAACATGTAGGAAGTTACGTACTTTAATTAATAAATAGAAAAAAAATTAGAACATAATTTACTCCCATTTAGTTCAAAAAAAAAGTCTAACTTAAAATGAGAAAGTACTTGAACTTAATGTGTTTAAGTCTACCACTTTCTAATTTTTAAGAATTCTTTTGAAAAATTAATCCAGGCAATTAAAAATAAAAAGTAATAAGTTTTTTATAATTTTTAAACAAAAAATATTATTAAAGAAAACATATCAAGTATCGCTCACGTACCATCTCCAATCTGAACAGTCTTAAATATTGTAGCTTAAAATATATTTCAAAATTTTGTTACAAAAAGGTAAAAAATTTCAAATTTGTAATAATATTGTCTGATGACTACAATACAGAATATCGCAAGCACATTTATACATTACGGCGTAATGGCTTTCCTATAAATGACGTCTATAAATGACGCCTATTAAACATTGTATTTATTGAAGGCACTAAAACATTTTTTTTGACTTAATAATAAAAAAGTTTAAAATTGTTAAAGTTAAATATGTCAATTAAAGTTTAAGCTAAAAATCCCATAAAATAAACTTATGACATATTTGCATTTTCCAATAATAAAAAGAATTATGACTGTGATATTGTGTATTTTTGCAACAATTTCCTAAAGCTAGTTAATTTAAGAAGACAAACAACCCCCAGATTTCATTAGCCTTGGATGCCGTGTGTCACTTTGAGCGTCGCTTTTTGTAGTTCTCTCAAGGAGAACCATTAATTAACTATCAAAATTATCTGTCTTTGTCAGAATTCATTACCTTTCAGGATATCCTGCATTATATTTTCTAATTTGTTTAACTTTTTGCTAATAAAATTTAATTTATATTTTAAATACATGCGTTAAGAAAAATTCAATATATTTTAAACACAAAGATGTGCAGCAAAAAGCTTTTAAAGAGTAGTGTCCTCACAAAGCGGAAGTTCTTCGAAAGTGGGAAAATATTTACACAATAAGTTAAAAGTGCTTCAAAATATATGGTAAAATATATTTATTAGAAAATTTTTTTTATAAAATTGTATATAATTTTCTCTTAAAAGAAGTGCTATGGAAATATTTTCTTATTTTTAGGGAGTTAAGTCTTAGTTTATACTAAAAATGTTATCTAGTGAACTTAGAAACAATTAATTTTTTCTTAAAACCAAGGAAACATTACCTTGCTAGCAGTAAAATTTAACATTTTACTATTTTTACTATTTTACTATTTTTACTAATTTTACTATTTTCTAATAAAATTTTAGTTCTCAATAGTACAATTTTTCTATAATTTAGAAACTTTGACCAAATTTTATGTAAAATTTATTTTTTAATTTCAAGAAAAATTTTATTGGTAAAATGTGTCTTTGGCGCCATTTTAATTTCAATTTTTTCTCCCAATAAGTAAATTTTTCTAAATTCTACTTAATTTTGTTTTTTTTTTTGTGTACATCGATTAAAAAATTTTACACTGCCGTCGCTTTAATGCAACATCTACTGTTAAGTTCGGATGGTTTTATAAAGGAGAGCTGTGTATATAACAAGCAGTAATAGATTTATAATCATTTGAAAAACAAATATTTAAAAAAAAACTTTAAAAATTACACTGTACAACACAAAAATGCAACGGGCATGCGAACCATATTCTCCAATAGATCACGAATGTACTTTTTAAAATATTCGCAAAATTAGATTTTATTTAAAACTCGGTTTTTTCTTTAAATTTTCTTATTAAGTGATATTCCTGAATAAATTATGTGTAATTTTTAATATGGGTTTAAGGTATGTATTCTGATTAGATGAAAGATGTAGGATATTCCGTCAGTTAAAGCGAAAACTTCACTTATATTAGTAAATTGTAAATCTTATAAAATTCCTTAATCAGATTTGCAAAATTTTAACACATGTTACTTAACAACATAATTAATTTATTTCAACAGCCTTTACATCAGAATTTTTTGAATATTTATTTTTTTGAAACAGACATCAAACAAATTTTAAATTTGTAATCAGCCACAAATTTCCATTTTGTAGGTAAATTTTTATTAAATTTAAATAAATGAAACTAAAAAAATTCGGTAAATGACAATAAATCATATCGCACAAATGTATAAAAAAGTTAAAATAGATATTTCTTTGAAAAATAAATGTATGTTTCTTATTTATTAAATGGAACGAAAAACCGCCAAAGGCGTAAATGGTGCAGCATGCAGAAACTTTGAGAGATTTAGTGGCTTGGGAAACATCCACGTATCTTTCTATTCAGCTTCCATTTTTTAGCAACTATTTCTTTCGAGAGACAGCTATTTCTATTCTACTTAATTTAACTTAAATATACATACCTAAAATTTTGTAAATACAACGTTTTTCTATATTTTTTTTTTATTTTTTAATTTCGGTGAATGTTTTGGTTGATATAGCTGAGTAAATTTTTGTTTTCTACAAACAAAAATTGAACTCAATTATAACTCAAATTTATATATATATATCAGTTTTATTTGGTGTTTTTATCGTAATAATCCAGCAAAAAAAATGGTAGTCATTCTGTGACTATAACATCTTTCATTGCTCATCTTTCGTTGTAGCGAAAACAGACCAGAGCCTCTGGTGGGAATTGAACCCACGACCCCCTCACTGATAAGCTAGCACGCTACCAACTAGCCTACCGGGGCGCTCGATCTGGATAAAAACCCGATGCATATCTTAAAAAATAACTCTTCATTAATTTTAAAGCATAAGTTATAGTATATCGTATATATTTTTTTTCTTTTTTTGAATCTAAAGGATTTATTCAAATTGAGAAAATAGTTCTGATGAACTTTTTTAATATTTTTTTATTAAATAATATTTTATATTTTATTTAAAAATTTCATGAGGGTTAGAATTTATCTAGTTTTGCAATTTTTATAAAAGTTTTGAAAAATCAAGAAAAACAGATTTGTTTTGACCTTAAATTGAAACTAGCTATCCTGTCATATGCATTTTTTTAGCCTTAAATATTTATGATGGCGCAATCTGTGCATTTTTGCATTATGTTTATTATTTAACACTACACCATTTCCAGCTTTAATTCAAAATTTATCAAAATAATTTTAAAATTGTGTAAAAATTATTTCAAATTGCCCAAAAATGTTTTAAAAATGCTTTTTTACTTACACAGAATTATTTGTTTGTTTTAATAAAGAGTATTTGTATATCAATGCATAGATTTCGCTTCTTTAAACTTATTTTCTGCATTCTTATGAACTAAATTTTCATCAAAGCTTAAATACTACAAAGTATATGAACACTTTCGACTCATGCATCAAAATACCTAATCATTATATTCCTTAGAGTAAAGTATGAGTAGCTCCATTTGAATACTTCCATCCTATGACACGCTAATGTTAAATTCGTCAATGAAACCATCAAAAAAAGTGATGCCTTTGCCATAGTAGTGATGCTTTTATTGCTTCTTCGGCAGCTTCATTTTTGCTGGGAATATAAAGCAAAAGAAACAATTTAAGCAGGTTTTTCCACAGGGCTTTTTTAAATAATTTTGATTACCTTTTGCTATTTTCTGCAGAGTTTTATTATTATTAAAGATTAATTGCAATTGGTGCATCCTTTGTAGTATTTTAGGGTTTATGTGACTTGCAAACTTTAAGCTAAACTCTCCGTTTTAGGAAAAATTTGAATATGTTATTTATAAAAAAAAAGAATCAAAGATCAACTAGTTGGGATATTAAAAATGTATTAAAAATGGATGCAATTTATTAATCAACTCATTAAAATAACAATCGAAACAATGTATAAAATTATAGTTCAAGCACATTTGGTACAGCCTCTGCATATTGTTCTATTTAATACTCACTCTTGTTCAAAAGTTGCCGCCCGAAAAAATAATAATAAACGAAATAAAAGTTTTGCTATTATTATAGAACAGAAACATTTTTTTTTTTAGTTTTACTTATTTGTTGTCCTGTTTCATTTGTTTTTCGTTTACAAAAACTAAAGTGTGCATTAGACTTTAATATGTAGTAGAAGTATTATTTAAAAAAAAAAACAATAGTAATGTTTTCAAATATTCAAATTTGTTGTATTGGCAAAAACAAAAATATTCCCGTATTAATATTGTGCATTTGTTTTGTGTTGCATGAACGAGTGTACATATTTTAAAACTGGCTTTTGCCGACTTATAACAAAACAAAAAAACAAAAATGTTTATACATTTGTAAAACTTTATCTGCCATAATTTTTTAAAAAGTGTTCAAGCATTACAAAATTATACTTTACACCAATGCATTGGAGAAAAAAGGGGCAAACAATATTTTAAAAGCATTTATGTGTAACAGGATTAGTTTCCGTTATTGTGTTTTTTTTTTGCATATAAATTTATTTCCGTTTTTATTATTGCTTATATAGATGTCTCAAGATTTGATATTTATTTGAAATAAAAAATTGAATTTAATTATTTTGCTACTCTATATCAAGGCATTTATTTAAAATATGGTTTAAATTACAAACTGTTAACCAGAGTATAATATAATTTTCTGTCATTTGCTGCCTAATAATACTACATCTACTACTAATATATTTTACTGGTTACACACAATATTTTAAAATCAAGCATAAATAACATTAAATTAAATAGAAATAGCTTTTAAAGTAGATTAAGTTTGATTTAGTTTTAATTTAAATATGATTCTATATAATTTTAAAATGCGAAAACAGTATTGAAAATATTGTCATGTTGATTAAAATACGAAAAAAAATATTGTAACTAAAATCATATTAACTTCAATAAGAATCATACTTAATTTAAAAATGTTCGTAAAAATATAACATGTTAATTCAAATATAAAATAGTAATTGATTTAACTATGATTTTTTCCCTCTGTGTAGGAGTTTTTTAATATTTTTATTGAGTCTGATGCCTTTAGTATACTTTGTTGCTTAATATTAGGCTTTTCCCATACTATTGTTAACTGAAATTTATTTCAAGTCTAATTTTCCTTTTCTGAATGTTGATATTCTGAGAATCTGGACATTAACTACACTTTTCTATAAAGATTATACCAATCGATTGGGTTAATTGCAGCAACCGAATTTTTTGGTTATAACTACCAAATTACTGTTGTCACAGTCAAATTACTTATTAGTTAATTCTGTTAGCCCAGCCGAAAATTTCGGTTACCACATCTGAACCATTTTGTTGTCAGCATGAATTTGCTTTCTCTGTGTACTTAGTTAGAAAATTGTTCCATCTTAAGTCCAAAATCTCATACAAAATTGTCATTAGATTTTAGTGTATAAACAGAATAAAAACTTGTATATTTTCATACAAACTGACACATAAAACACGTCTTCACGCTGCTTTGCAAAATTGAAACGCAAAAGCAAAAACAACTGTACACTTTACACTAAAATAAGCATGACGCTGTTATTTAGGGTCGCGCTGTTATTTTAGGCCGACACTATGTTAATACGTTCCATTATCTGAATCGTTTTTAAATTAGTGGTTGCATTACTTGACAAGGTTCGATCGCATTGATTTTCCAATGCATTAGATAGTGTTTATTCGGATGTAAAAATCTTTAATTTTGTTCATAATTTGTCATTATAATTAATATTATTTCCTGAAGATGCTACACAATGGAGAATGAAATATTGAAAAATATATATTTTTTATAAAAAAAATGAAAAACAAAAATAAAAACGAAATATTGGGATAAATAAATATTTATAATTATTTTTTATAAAATAAAAAAGAGATTTTAAGCTCAGTTAAAAATAAATATACCGATCAAGAAGATCGAAGAAATCTAAAAGAATTTAAGAAAAAAAAAAAAAAAACCTTAAGCTCAAAGAAAACTATTAAATTTTATAGTCCCCAATAGTAATAATAGTCTTACGCTTCCTTTTATGCTTTACATTAATCCAACTAGAACTGTTTGCTGGGATAAATATATCTGCTTGGGTGTTTTCAGAAGCGTTATTTGAAGCAGCATCATCAGAAATTTGCGATAAGCATACGCTAGCTCTTTGGGTCATTAGTTACAATGACATTATTGTGACTAGAATCATCATGTAAGGCATCAATAACAACAGCATTAACACCAGAATTTGCAAAAAATAATTACACAAAGTTGAACAAGCTTTCTGTTGTTTTGTTGTAAATCAATGTTAGATAAGCTTGCCTCAATATTATTTTTTTGTTCATAAGAAACACTATTAATTGCAATGATTTTGCTTATTACAATACTTACAATTAATTTATAATGCAAATGATTTATATATAAATAGAATCAAATTAATTGTAACTTTTTTTGTTTAGTACATAAATGTTTCAATTCTATTACTTGATAATATTGCTACCGTTGCCATTAAATCATTAGATGCATTGTCACATTTATTGCAGTAATATCCATTATTTTTCTATACTTTTTTTAAATATCATTCACAATATTATTTCGTTAAAATAATTAATTTCATTTAATTTTTTTTTTTATATTATTTTTTTCAGTCTATGGGAACAAAAATTCCTTAGAGACTAAAAATTGATAGTACAAATATACTTATTTTATATACTAAATACAATAAAGCTTAATTATTTTAAAACTGTATTAAGAAATAACTTAAATTTGTCTAAAGATGTGTAAAACTCTAAAAATTATTTAAATTCGCAAATTTTGTTGAAGATCAAAATTTATTTGATTTTTGGCCCATTATTATAACTTGCCGATAGCTAAAGTTAGGATGTTAACGGACTGATTATTAGTTTTTCGTTATTATAAGTATACTTTAACCTAAAAGTGACGGATAAGCTAAAGGTAAGTTCATCTTACCTTTAACGTAAGGTTTATGCATTTGAAGTTGCCATATTTTCTGCTCTGCAATGTAGTTTCCGTGTATTTTTTTGATTGTATCTTTGCAGTTTGGTTTATTTCTGTGTTCGGTGTCGACATTGTAAATTTTTTAAAACAAACATTTTTATTTTTTGCACAATTCAAAGAAATTTTATTTTTCGTTTGTTTTTTTTTTTGTTTGTTGTAAGTAAATAAATAAACAAAAGTATGTCGTTGCTACTACGTATTTGGCAAAAGTAATCGGTTTATGTTTTGGTAATGCCATATTTTAAAAAATTTTATTTTACAAGGAAGTTGTAATAACCAAAAATAATTAAAGGTCACTTTATTGCTCACTTTAGCTAAAGTTACCTTTAACTAATACGCACATTAAAGGCAAGTTATAATAATGGGCCTTAGATGAATAAACGTGCGGGTAAATGTACTAATAAGAACATATTCAGTGCGATGAAGTGGGACTTTAAAGATATCAATTAATCTAAGATTTCTAGCTGGGACATAGAAATTAAAATCTAGGATTTCTAGATGGAACATAAAATTGAATAAGAGACCCTGCCGGAAAAGGGCATATATCAGGACGAGCCACGTGACCGGTTCATTGTGATTAGGTGCGGTCACCTGACCCGTTTTTTAATACGAAAAGGACCGGTCACTTCAACATGAGCTTGTGCTAGGAGGGGGACAATTGCCCTCTGTGACATGTCACAGGACTGGTCTAAAAGAACATGTCACACAACTAACCCCAAAGAACATACACTCACCAAAAAAAAGTCTGTAATGGCAACTGAAAATTTTGCTGTTATTACGGGAAATTCTGCTAATTTGAGCCCAGCGGTGTTTTTTGCTAATCTTAGCAACACATGTTAATCTTAGCCGCTACTAAATTTTAGTAGACTTTTTGTAAAGTGGAATATAAAATCTGTTTGCTAAAATCAGCAAAAAAAATTACTAAATATTATTAATATAAGTAAAAAACTTTGAATTTATTTTTCTTATCGAGCATCAAAAATTTTGATTATATTTTTTAATAAACGAATTAATCATTTTTTTTTAATTTGGTAATTTCTGTTTTGAAAAATATTTTGGTCAATTTTTTTTTTTACTTTTAAGGTTAATTTTTAAGGTGGATTTTTAGAACTAAAAAACCTTTTTAGTGCTATTTTAAGTGGATGTCCTCTTTTTAGACATCAGTCGGTATCTTCACTTCCGATCCCTTTTTTAATATATGTAATATTTTAAGGAAATTTAAATTTGTAGGTGTAAGTTTTAATTAGAAATAACATTTCCTTCAATAACCTCTTTTTAAAAATTAGTAATATTTTTTGCTAATTTTAGCAAATCGGTTTTCAAAAATTTGTAAAATGATTTCTGAAATTAGCAACAAAATTTTGTAAATATTCTGTAAAAATTCTGTAATTTGTAAAATGTAAATAGCAAAAAGATTTGCTAAATAATAATTTTTTACTAAAAATCAGTACAAAAATAGCAGAGTGCGATTGAAAACCGTTTACAAATTTTTCTTTTTTTTTTGTCTGAGTGTATCAAAAAGCATGTCATGACTTTTGAACCGGACACGTGGTAGGTTCTTTAGGAACCGGTCCTCTTTCCACCTATCTCGTGATATGTATTTTTGGAATCGGCTCAGTTTTCACCTATAAATCAGGATAATTAAATAAACCATTAATTATGTCAAAGACCAAATGCTGAAATCCTATAAATAGGCATTTAAATTTATATGAAGGTAGTTATAGGATAAACAAAAGCAAATGAACTTAAGGCAAATTTTATAAATTTCCTATCTCGATACGGTAGATATAAGTACAATTAAAAGGGATTCCTAATAAACGCAGCATACTCTAACTTTGATCTAAAAAAAAGGTTGTGTAAATTAACCTCTACGTGCAAGGATCAGAAAAATATGAAGAATTTCTTTTTAGAAATGCAAGCATTTTATCAGCTCTCGGAATAATGTAATCAGCATGGAGTACAAATGAAACGAAGACTTAACTGCTTCCACATTATGATTATAAATATTAAAATAACCTAGAATAATGAAATAGGAAAACACTTGAAAAAATTAAGATGTAAGTTATGCAAAGTACTTTTTGTATACAAATTATTTAAATCATTTTGTAAACCAAAAACATCAAAAATTCAGTTAATTTCAAATAAATATTTTTAAATCATTTGCATACATAAGAAATTTTGATTAAGTGAACCAAGCAGAAATATCATTTATAAATAAATTAAGAAGAAGTGGACCCAAAACACTGGCCTGGAGTACACCAGATGTTTGAATATAAGGCCTTGATTAAAATTAATCGAAAATACAATCAAAAAGAAGTTTACTGATTTTTCAATTTATTATATCCAATTTGTTGTTTATTTTCAATCATTCTTTAATAACCGACAAAAGCAGTAAAAATTATCGATAGTTGTTTAAATTAATAAACAATATTTAACCGGCAAAACGTTAGAAAAAATATTTTTGAAGTTTGTTTTTAAAATTTAAATTTTTTTTAATTGAATGTAATTACAAAATATACTCGTATATTATTTTTATTTTCTATATTTGTATATATGTTAAAAATTTCTTGTAATTTGTATTGAAATAATTTTGTATTTGAACAACTATTCAATCAAGACGAAAAGGAATTATTTGAATTTGTATTTTTAGAAACAGAAATCATAAAATTTTACAAATTCCAGGTAATAAGTATTCAAGCTTAAGGTCTATTTTATACAAAATTATTTATTTGTTATCCAATATTTCGCTATCTCAATGGATAGCTTCTTCAGGGATTTTTTTTTTTCCCAAAAAAATTTGTATTAAAAAGGTCGAAGAAATTGAACTGAATAATTTATAAAATTTTACATTTAACTGAAAATATAAACTTTTACCGGAAGTCCGTATTTTTTATAGTTTATTTTGAAATGACTGATTGAAATATTTTAAAAATTTATTTCTACGTATTTCAATTGATTGTTCATTTTAAACTAACTTTACTTAGTACTTTTTAAATAAACTATAATCGCTAACGGAAAATATATTATATGATGTCTCTTTGGGAGTATGGGGTAATTTACTTAAGTATCCACTAAGAATATGATAAATGTGGGGTTAAAAATGGAATGTCCTTCTTGATCACCCAACACAACTGCAAAAGCTATAAACTTTAAATTTGACATGTAGGTTTCTCATCCAGCATAGAAACCCACCGAATTTGGAGTTTTGGAAATTCTTGCAGGTAGCTGCAAAAATGGGAAAAGTTCCCGATTAGAAGTCTGCCCGAAAAGATTCGGTTAGATATCTGATATTTTACATAAATGATATCTGTAGTATGGGCTTATTTACGGAAGGCAAAGTTCCAATTAAATCGTATTAAAAAATACGTGTGCAACCCCTTGGGTTTAAAAAGCCTTTTGAAAACCTTTTTTTTTTTAATATGTATATTTTGACATTTAAAAATATCTGCAACAAAGTACTGAGCTATTAAGTTTGTATTATCATATATAAATACAAATTATTTGTGGTTTGCTCTATGATTGAAAGCAATTACAGTAATCAATATTAAAATCCCTAGAACACACATTTGGATATAAACTGCTTAAAACAAATTGCAAATAATATAATATGTTGTATTTTTTTTCATCTGAATTTATACAACTCATGTGATATCTTCTATAAATTACCAGCCAACCTTATCAGGCTAATGACAGAAATGTGGTTAAAATGCACAAGTGATAAGTAAAGCGTAAAACCAAATCAAAGTGCAACAGAAAAAGCCATATTTAAGTATCATAGAAATGCAGGAAGTGATTTTTAAACTGCAAAAGATACATAAAAACAGCATCATTATCATCATCATCAGCGTTGGTGAAAAATGCATAAAACTAACCACACACACACACACACAAATACGATAAATATTGAAATCAGTACGCGACGCAAAATGGTATTTGAAAAATGTTGAATAAAATGAAAATGACAACATCATTAGACACTTTGGCTTTCAGGTGGTTTAACTCAAACATTGAGAAACCCAAATAGAAATAAAAAAATAATAAATATAGACACAAACCAATGGAGTATTTAGTTGGATTAATTGTATAAAGTAGAATGAAAAAAAAAAAAAACTTAAATTAAAGTTATCATTAACCCTTTACTGTATGCCGTTACATAAATATATTTAAACTCTAATATATTTAATCTATCAGAATAATTCTGAATATAACATAGCACTTTTTTGATCGGGAAAATTGCAAAATTTTAAAAATTTAAAATTGTTGATTCCAAAAAATATATATACAATATAATTTTAAAATAATGAAAATTAAGGCCTTCTTCACTATCAAATTTTGTTTAAATATCAAAGTTGCATTTTGTTCCCACTTTAAAATACAAATGCAGTGAAAAAAAATTTAAAAGTAATTATTAACTAATTTTTTGTATATGTATATTATTCGATATCCCTGTTTTAATTATATATTTTTTAATATACTGATCCTCTGATTTTTTCCATTTAATAAAAAACAAATAGTGTTTACTGTTCTTTAGTAACATAAAATTATTAATTTGAGCCTGATAAAATTAAAAAAATATATAATTAAAAGAGAGAAATCGAATAATACGAGTTTAAAAAATTACATGAACATAGAGCACGATGTAAATTATTATTATTATTATTATTTTAGTTTATTAAGTCAATGGAATATATAAAATTTCCTTACATACTAGATACAACATGTATTATAGTTAAAAAAAAATTACAAATTAAAAAATTCAAAAAGTAACAATTTAAAGGTTTCTTTCGAAGTGCAAAATTCAATGACATGGTTTGGATTTTTATTGAAAGCAATCTCATTTATAGAATTTATATCATTACACCCTCGATTTAAAATACAATTTTGGGCATAGTTAGTGCGATGAAAAGGAATGTTAAAAATATAATGCTTATAGCGAAGTATTCTACGTGGCACATAAAACGATATCAGCGATAACAGCTTAGGACAGTCAATTCTCCCAGTAACTATATCATATATAAGTAATGCAGATTGAAATCTACGTCGATTTTCTAACGTTTCTAAACCTAAAAATAAACTCTTTGACCTATAAGAAGGTAAAGGGTTATCAAACGTTAACGATGAAAGTGCATATTTCAGAAATATTCGTTGCACTCTTTCAATACAAGAGATATGAATTCTACAATATGGACTCCATACTACAGATGCATACTCCAATTTCGATTTAACATATGAAGTGTATACCAATCTTAACGTATTGGGATCAGAAAAATCGAAACAACTTCTCCTAATGACCGCAAGCATTGCATAAGCTTTCGGAATTGTGTAATTAATATGTGGAATAAATGACAAGGTGGAATCAAAAACAACACCTAAATCAGTAATTGTGTCGGTTTTCTCCAAAATATAATTCCCCAAACTAAAAACTGATCGAATTGGATTTCGAGATCGGGAGTAAGAAACGTGAAAGCATTTCGATAAATTTAAATAAAGACAATTGAGCTCACACCAGTTAAGGAGATTATTTAATTCATTTTGCATATCCAAAACATCAGCAATGGAGCATACTTTATGAAATGTTTTTAAATCATCCGCATAAATAATAAAATTGGCTTTAGAAAAACAATTTGTCACATCATTAATGAACAAATTAAATAAAATTATAATATAATATAGAACACAACACTCAAATATGTTGTGTAAGAAAAATCTTAGTATGCCAGATTTTCAATTCGTTCCCAGAAATGGAAACACTAACAGCTGGAATGGCAACCCTGTCAATTTGTGCTTTGAAAATCGAAGATGGTTGCCAAGGGTAATTCTATAAATAGATGGAAAAAGCCTCATTTTTACGGGTAATCTTTCACTTGCTGAGAAAAAAATTTTGCTGTTATTACGGGAAATTTTGCTTATTTGACCCCAACGGTATTTTTGCTAATATTAGCAGCACAGACGGTGACGTGTAGTACTATGAAAATGGTAGAAATAATTAGTAGCCGCTACCAAATTTTAGTAAACTTTTTATATAGTGGAATTTAAAAATGGTTTGCTAAAAATCAGCAAAAAAAATTTAGTAAATGTTATTAGTATTAGTACAATCAAAATACATTTTATTAAAAAATTAGTAAGCGCTACTAAATTTTAGTAGATTGCTATAAACTCAATGAATTTTAAAACACAGCAAAATTTTAATTTATAAAAAAAATTATTAAAATGAACAAATTAACTCAATTATTTTTAGATACACTTGTTTCAATTTATAGCTGCTAATTTCTTTTGAAATTGCCTAACGAATTTTAATATACAAATTTATTTTTTTTATCGAGCAATATTTTTTTATTCTATTGATTTTTTTTATTTGAGACAAATAAGAAGAAAAAAACAAACAGTCTTAAAAAATAGTAACAACGTAAACGATATTTTTTTTTTTAATTTTTTGTTTTAATTTGCTAATATTTGTTTTGAAAAATATTTTTTTTAATTTTTTTGAATTTTAAGGTCAAACTTGAATTGTTTTAAGGGCTGATTTTTAGAACTAAAAAAGTTTTTAGTCCTATTTTAAGTGGATGTCGTATTTTTGGACATGAGTCGGTTTTGAAACGTATCTTCACTTCCGATCGCTTTTTCCAAACTTTGTAACATTTTAAGGCAATTTAAGTTTTTATGTATAAGTTTAAATTATTAGAAATAAAATTTCTTTCAATATCCACTTCTTTCAAAATTAGTGAAATTTTTTTGTTTATTTTAGCAAATCGGTTTTCAAAAACTTGTAAAATGATTTTTAAAGTGAGCAACAAAATTGTGGAAATATTCTGTAAAAGTTCTGTAATTTTTTAAATGTAAACAGCAAAAAAAATTACTAAATAATATTTTTTTTTACTAAAACTCAATACAAAAATAGTAAAGTCTGATTGAAAACCACTTACAAATTTTTCTACTTACTTTTTTTTCTGAGTGTATATAAGACTGTTCAAAACCATGAGTTGTTTGTGATTTGGGTGGTTCATAAAGAGGCTGATGACGTGGTCGTTTCGGTTGAATGTGTGCACTACCTCTAGTGCTAATCTTCACAATTTTTTCCAGTTATAAAAAGAAAAAATAGTAACATTAAATTATGATTAAGTAATTATTAACATATGAATTAACACTAAGAAAAAAAGAAAAAACTTAATATTGCATAATTTAATAATGTTTGCATAATTTATGCGAAAAAAATCGTATTATTTATGTAGTGCATTTTTATTCTGAAAGTGGGAAACAAAAAGCAGCTCTGACACTTAAAGAAAATGTGATAGTGGCATTATAATTTAAAAGCTATTACAAAAACTTATTAAATATAAAAAGGACATTTAAAGGATAAAATAATTTGATATTTAAAGAAAGAAAACATTTTGTGTATTTTTATATATTCCTTATATTTTGGTTGATACAAAGATTAAGCTTTTTTAGTTATTCCCTAATTAAATCATTAAAAATAAAAATTTCTAAAAAAACACCGAAATATATGTCCACTTATTGTCCATTATCTATTTAAAATTACAATAATTATAAAGTTCTGTATTTTCATTCAGCAAAGGGTTAATACGTCTGCATCAAAAATTCAAAGATGAAATGAGCAAACAGACGAACACACAACTGAATGAACAGACAGGATGTAGTCATACCTATGCACATAAATATATGAAATTGATTTGATTTGACTGACTTAGTGACTGACTGACAAGATGCCTGGGTTTTCAGCTTAATACAAATACGAGGACTGTTAGTGCCAGTGCACATCATCAATGCAACATCAATTTCATTGACTTTTTCTCATCGTTACACTCGATTGAGTGCACAATTTCATTAAGCATGCCCTAGAGGTTAAATGCCATCCAATAACTATACCCATCCACAAACACTCTTACATAAAAACTATTGCAGTTTTTATGTGCAATTGGTGCTAGTATTAGTAGAACAACTGGTAGTTGTAGTGGTTGTAAAAAGTAAAAATGTTTTGTAATCATCATCTGTGGTAGTGTTGAGACTTAATTTTTTTTTTCTGAAAACCACATTAAAATGTACACAAGAAAGACATTTTAACTAAAAGACTGACAAAAGAAGAGTTAAAATTTTTATGACAAAAAAAAATGTTAAACGTAACTGAGGTGATCAAAACTGACTAAATGTTACACTATCATCCTTAACACACAAATATTTAAAGTAGTCTTCAACTTTAAATTTAAAAATTGGGATGATAGTATACTCTAACTTGTTTTATTTTATAAGCATTTTTGATCAATCAAAGTGTTTAACAAAAAATATGTATTTTTGTCGGGTTTTTGTATATAAGTCGAATAAAATCGTATATTCAAGAATAAAATTGACTATAATCAACAATATCTTAGAAAGAGTGGTTTGATTTCGTGACATTTTGATTGCAAAAATCAACCGTGCATGTTCTGGATTTCACTTTTAGGTGAAAGAGAAATTTTCATAATTTTTTTCTCAATTTCTTTTAGTTTCGTTAAAAATTTAAGTAAATTATGACTTCAAAGTGGTCATTTAATGCAGACACGTTGAAATTGAATCAAATAAAATTTTTTAATTCCGTAAAATAGGTGCCATTAATTTCAATTCCACACGGATTTGAATTCGCTAACTCCAGAACATGCCCAAACAACTTCTTACAAATTGTATTAAAATTTCTTTAACTTTTACAATTATTAATAACATTTTGTAGTGTGTAAAAATTATATGAATTAAAAAACAAAACTAAAAATATCATTAAATTCACCTTTAGTGAATTTTTTAAACACTCACAATATTATTTCGTTAAAAATAATCTAAAAAAAAAATTAAGCGAAAATACAATCAAAACCAGGACTACTGATTTTTCATTATATTCCGCCTATTTTGTTGTTTATTTTTAATCATTGTTTAATAATCGACAAAAGTAGTAAAAGCAATCGAAATTCGTTTAAAATAACCAACAATTTTTAACTAACAAAATGTATAAAAGAACGATTTTTTTGGTTATTTTTTTTCAAATCGAAAATGTTTTATTTGTTTGTAATTTTGAAAAAAATCACACAAACAGATGTTACATATATATTTTTATTTTCCGTGTGTATCTATATTTGAATAATTTGTTGTAATTTTTATTGAAATAATTTTGTATATAAACAAATTATTTTGATAAAGAAAACAAAAAGGAATTATATGAATTTCTATTTTTAGTAAGAGAAAACATAAAAATTTATATTTAACAGAAAATATCAACTCCTACTGAATGTCTGTAAATTTTTATAGTTTGTTTTTTTATGACTGATTCAAATATTTAAAAAAATTATATATTTCTATGAATTTCAATTGATTCTTCATTTAATTCCGTTACCGGAAGATATTTGGTGAGTATACCCTTCACATTGCTTTTGTTAATATAAACAAAATTTAAGTAAGAAAATTTTATTGAGTTAAAAAACTATTTCGATGTCAAAACAGAAAAAATGGGAGAAAAAATGTTTTTCAAATGAAAAAAAAAAGTTTATTATAGAGAAAACGAAAATAGCCCCTTCAAGCGTCTGGTGAAAAATTCTGATTAAATATTTTATTCACCAGACCCTACTAAGAAGTTGTACTAAAATACATCAATTTAAAAATTTTGAGGGAAATTATATTTGCACTCACACCTTTTTAACCCCTTAAACGATTTTTCTGCATTTCAGTGCCAAATAACTCGAATAAAACATTAAGCTGTTCAGAAATTGTAAAATCTTTTATCATGGCATATAAATGAAGTTTCTTTTCGGGAAAAACAGCAATCAAAATTTTCAAGAGTTCATGCAGTGCGCTACCCACGTTTGAAGTTATCTGTATAGTGTATATTTTGAAATTTTTTTCGAATTTTTTGACACTTGGAAATGCTAAGCATATTATGGAATAATTTCCACATAGTTTAATATAATTTTTAGGTTTTTTTTTAAATGGCATTAAAACATATTTAGTAACAAATTCTTCTCACAAAAATAATTTACATAAAAACTTCTAGATGTAAGTACATTTATAACTCAAAGAAAAACAAATACCTATAGCCTGTTCCTTTATATCAAACAAAAAACTAATCGAACTAAAGCAATTTACTCGAATTCAAATCAATTTGGGTTTCTCTATTTCGAAAACCTTCGATGGTCTTTCCTAACGTGTGTCAGTTTTCGTTTTTTACACATTTACAAATAACAGCTATGCCGGATTGAATATTTTGAGCATTTATTACAATTTCCTTTAAAAATACCAAAAATACTACTAAACTGTTTAAAGATAAAACAATCCTGACTAACAACGATCAAGTGTATATGATAAACATGAGCATGAAGATGAAAATGTACAATTCACTCGTAGGCAATTACGAAACACTCACAGTGTCCTGGAGCTTCATAGAAGCCGGTAAGTATGAATTTTATTGCAAATTTGCGGATATCAAAAGACATTTTTCTTGTCATTCTGCAAAAATTACAAGAAACGGGTAATCTTCAACCATTGTTGATTTTTTCAAACCGAAATTTAAAGTTCTTAATAAACTATAAATTTTTCTTTTTTTTTTTGTTTTCTAGGTTTTTCATACACCACAAGGTTTTTTGATTGTTGTTATTGATTATAGCGTGCTTTTAACTTACATATATTTATAAAATTAAAGCAATTTCACGATTTTTTAGCTAGGTTGATGCATGTTTTTCGTTCCGGCAAAAGGTCTCTTCAGAACCCAAAGTTTTGGACAAGCTAGAGCCTCCAGAATTAGGCAGAGTCTGAACAAAAAACCTATTAAAATCGTTTATTTGCTCGTTTCTGTCTTCTTAGCAATCATACTTGTGGTTAAGTTGTTTTCCTAAAAGACACAATGTTAATACTAAAATTGAAAGAGACCAAAAATATTAAATTTATATAAAAAAAATTATAAAAATAAATTATGTTTTCTTTGGTTTTTTCTATTTTGTACTTACTTTTTGTTATCCATTGCTTTCTTAACTTTATTTCGATTTTAAAAATATCAGATATATAAATGAATACGAAATAAAGAAACCAAATTTTGTATGAAAACAATTTCGTTTTCATTCAAATTGTCGTTAGAGTCATCGTTCCCAAGGAAGTAGAGTTAATGAAACCCAAATCAGTTTTCTTTCGCCTAAATAGCGATCAAACACATTTTTTCGGTATCGAGGAACAGGATATTAGTTAAAAAATTATGCTTTTGTACACAAAAATCGCTCTGTGGAAATTCTAAAAATATTTTTCCCATATTGTGCTCTAACTTTTGAGCCTTATTTTTCAAAAAATTCAAGAAAAAACTTTAAAAAATATATACTACGAAAGTCAATTTTAAATGTGTATAGCAAACTATAAGTACACTCAGCTCAATAATATGTAACATTTAATTGCTAATGCATTAGGAAATTCGATCTATATAATAATAAGTAAACCCACTCTGCTCATCGCGCTTACTCTGTTTACATCTATATCAGTAAAAAAAAAAATAAACATCCCTTAACGGCCGAAAATAAAAAATAATTAAGATTATGCATATTTGTATGTGGCTTTTAATACCAATAATACAAAAGTATGAAATTAAGCGCTGATTTTTAGTATGTTATTTATTATTAGAGCTTCAAAGTTTATGTAAGCTGTAGATCAACGTTAACCAAATCGATTTGTGAGTGTAAATATGCAAAATTGTTTATATTTTGCTAAAAATCCATATTTCTTATTACAGCAATCTGTTGCACACCTTCGAAGGGGAACTGATGTGTCGCTTTCTTTGTAAGTGGATAAAGGAGAGCTAAAAGGTGGTGAAAGATAAAGGGCTTAAAATATGACAACACTGTTATTGCGAGAGATGGTTAATAATTGGTAAATATTATTTTGTTACACCAGCAAGACAAAAAAACTAGAAAATTAAATAACTTACCTTCTGATATTATTGGTAATTTAGAAATCACTTTTTTACCCAAAAATACTTAGATTGAATTAATAACATTGAAAACATGAATAATAAATGCATATTTTTAAAGATTAATGCATGTTATGTACATAAAACATAAATTTGAAGAAAACAATAAAATTTTTTAAAAAATTCAGAATTTGTTTTCAACTTTTAGTGTAAAAATAACTCAATTTGTACAAAAATCCGTTAAAATTTTGTAGGTATTTTCTTTCTAAAAAATGTTAAGATGTTTTTCTATCGATTCCGAAATTTTTCTTTGGCGTCACAGCTTCGTTTTATTGAATATATTCGTCGATTACTGTACATCGCAAATATTTAATAAATATTTATAATTTTCTTTGTTATACATATTTGGGACAACATAACGTATGATCTATAAATTGATTATACGTACTGTAGCTTTATATGTTTATAGGACAAGCGCGGGATTTTTTATTGAATAAGGATTTGAAATGGACATTTTTCAACGAATAAGATGAAGATGAAAATTTCTAAATCGATAGAAAGTCATGTTTAGATAAATTTTGTTAACTATTTTGCTTAAAATTGGGAACAACTTCATAATTGTTAAAAAAATTGATTTAGTTTTTGTCAACAATTCTATTGACTTAGTCAAATTTCTACACTTAAAGTATATCTGTTGGCTCCACAGAAAATTGGTAATTTAACAAAATTTATTACAGTTTTTGAATTAGAAACTGATTTGCGGATTTTAACTCTTTATACCCCACACCACTATTTGCAAAGGGTATTATAGGGTCTGCCAAATACCTTTTTTTTTGAAAATGCTATAAAAAAACTACTGAATATTTTCTCAAATTTCTTCTTTTATTTGAAAGTACAATCCTTCCGGTTTGAATGAAATTTTTCCATTATTAATCGGAAGGATTGTACTTTCAAATAAAAAAAGAAATTTGAGAAAAAATTCAGTATTTTTTTTATAGCATTTTCAAAAAAAAAAAAGTTATTTAGCAGACCCTATATATGTTTGTACACCAATCGATTCAGAATGTATGTCTATGAAAACCTTGTAATTAAACTACAGGTCACAAATATAAAGATATTTGTCTGAAGCTTGTACGTTAATTTTTCTAAGTCCAAGCTCCAACACCATTAAAATTGGTTATAATTGGTACATATTTAAATGCACCTTCCCAGAAATGTCCTCGTTCCATTAGGCTAAAATGGTGTTGAAACGAAAAAATTGATATATCTGTTTGGTATTTGAGATGTGAATGTTATATAGAACCAAGAATCATGTCTTTAAATTTGAAATAAATCGGACCTCATTTAGGCCTAGTCCTCGTATAAGCCCCGGTATTTCCTCAAATGACTTTTTTCGGCAATTTGTTTCATATTTTTCACTAGATTTAACGCACTTTTAATTTTTCATAAAACAAGAATCAGGTCCTTTCCGGAATTTAGATCCATCAATCTACTGCGAATCACTTTCTGAAACTTTCTAATTGCATAAGGATTTCTCAGCCCATGTTTACATTTATTTTAAAAAGTACATATTCAAAGATACCTTCCCTAGAAATGTTCTATCCGAATTAGGCTAAAGTGGTATTTATACTAACATAACCGTGTATATCTAGTGTAAAGATTATATATAACCATAAATCGTGCATTTTTATTTAAAGTAAAGCGGACCATTTGGATCAGATCCCTTCCCGAAATTTTGTACTATGTTGTAGGATATCAAGTGGTAGGACTTGGCCGACTATAATTTTTCTACTTTTTTTTTATTGAATTTTGAAAGTAGCATTTTTCAAATTTCCTTAAGTTGTAATAAATTATATAGTAAACTTAGCGGAGAAATTTGAAATTTTTAAAAAAATATATATTTTATTTTAATTTTTTTATATTTATACTAATCATTTAAATCCAAATTATATCCTAATACCCTACCCTAACGAAGGCTATCAGCTCGTTGTAGCATAGGGCCCACAAGCTTTGCACGTTACCAATTAGCTACCGGAAACCTAAGGACAATTAATTCTGTAAGTTTAGCATTGATGCGATATATTTTTTTAACTGCACGGGTGGTACGGCACGCCTAAAATACTTTTTGAATCATGTAATGGCAAACAGATATATCAATTCATCATATTCATGTATGTTGGAGGGTATAAAAAATACCGAAAACCCACAAGAGATTGACAACATTTATAGAAAATTTTTCATTTCCAGTACATGTATATAAACACTAATATTTTAGTCTTTGTCTATCTGCAGCGTGTACGGCAATGCTTGTATGTATATTTTTTAATATTTGTCATTGAACATATGAAAAAGAAAACCATTTTATATAACACTATAATTCATGGAGCATTTTGTTTCATCGTTATAGCGTTATCTTCAACACACTATCAATTGAAATTTCTCTCTAGTGTCTTTGTAAAACTATTATTTTTCTCAAATGCACTTTTTATATGTGTATTTGTGTCAACATAATGTTGGCAGCTATTTGTTGATATGTAAAATTTCGAAATTTGCTTGAATCAATTTTTAAGCAGTTATTAAAGGTACATTATTTAATTAATCAGCAGAGGAGTTAGACTAAAAGATGATTGGTTTAAAAACGTTCTAGATTGGTTCTAGATAAAAAAAAACTTTGTTTTCTTTATTTGAAACTTATTTAAAAAACTATATATTTTACTGACAGTTGATTTTATATCAAATGGAACATAAGTAGTTAAAGGTAAGAAAACCTGAAAAAAAGACTCTATTAATCCAAAAATTTTAAATTAGTTCCAAAACGTTTAACATAATCTAGTATAGTAACCTAAAACGGAATTATGTAAATATTACACTATATAAGAATATAAGATTTATTCTTGTTATAATTTTCGACTTTCGATTCTGGGACCAAAACGTTCAAACTTTAATATTTCAAATTTAGCCAAATAGCTGCCACCTTAGTAAAAATATACAAATGATGCAGCTGTTATTATTACCAAGGAG
Source organism: Eustalomyia histrio (assembly GCA_949748255.1). Lineage (NCBI taxonomy): Eukaryota > Metazoa > Arthropoda > Insecta > Diptera > Anthomyiidae > Eustalomyia > Eustalomyia histrio. The sequence continues at coordinate 66,245,972 of OX456526.1, forward strand.
TTTTGGTTGTCACTCAAGTAATTTTCAGTTCCTTTTCTACATTTTTCATTGTATCAAAATGAACATAAGGATGATTAAAATTTATTTTACTATAAAAGCACATAAGTATAAATAACAAAAAATTTAACATTGAAAGGAAAAATAATTTAACATTTTAAAACTGCGTTATTTAAAAAAATAAAAATTGTGAAAATTGTTATCACTTATACTTACATTCTATTAAAATTATATATATTTTTGTCTGCAAAATCTCGTTGGTAAATAACAAATAATATTAATGACGATTTTTTATATATTTTTGTTTTTATAGTGAAGACTGACACTCAGGGATGCGCCTAAATAATGAAGTAAATTGTGTTGATATTAGGAAAATAGATTATGAGAAGCAGAAAATATAGAGTATTGATTGTGGTCGTTTGAATTTCTCTCATTTGTCGTTGGTTCGATCAACGATTCACACTAGAGCTGTATACACTGCTGTCATTGATGAGCGCTGACTACCTTCTTTGAACACGGTCGGTAACATGTCACTTGAATAACAATATTTTTCTAGCGAACATCACATTGAATTCTTATGCCCAGAACATCAAGAGCTTTCGCTTCCGCAATGTTGGTGCCACCTATGTATTCAGAAAACATGTACAACTAACATAAGGTCTGGCGTGAATTAAAATCGACGTCTTATTTAGAAATTGTTACCCCGGAAAATGTATCAGTTATGGCCACCGAATTTGTTCCTAATTGAATTTTGTCGGTTTCGACAATTCTCATCATATTAAATAATATTTTTAGTTGTTAAGTTGCATAATTTAATATTTATATTCCAATGTTTAATTTCTTTTTCCAATTGTTTGAAATTTAATAAAAATTTACAGTTATTAAAAATTTAAACCTTGTTTGCTGGCTGCTTCAAAAGAAAAATATTCGAAAAATTCCAATTTTTTTGTTTTTACACAAACATTATTTCTCTTCAAATTTTTAAAAATTTATAAACACACACACATATGGTCATTCATACAAAATATATATATGGACTGTGTGTGTATATTATTTGTTATTAAGAAACAGAAAAAACGGAAACAATTTCAAATAAATGAATAATCTGTAATTTTTTGCGGAATAGGTAGGTAATATTTTAACATTTATTTATAACTAATTATTCATTTCTTTTTTACCGTTGTGTCAGTTGTTTATACAATATTCAAAAATAAAAAATAATACCAAAAACCATTTGATTTAAATGGAAAGTAAGTAGACCGATTTATAAATTAAATAAATTTTTTTATTAATTTTAATAGATTGTACTATTTTTGTAATACATTCACTAAAGAAATGATTGATTCTACTTTACGCAATTACTCAATTGAATTGTTTTTTAGATTTTTATATCTCTTTTTAATTCTCTATGCAATATTTTTTTTTTCTAATGTATTAAAGGTTCTTTCAAGATAAATAAAATCCTTAGTGGATTTAATCAATTTGTAAAAATTAATTTTTTCTTAAAACAATTGAAACGCAATAATATTTATTTTGAAAATAAATATTTAATTATACAACTCTGAACACTGACTTTCACATATTCAGTATGAAGATAGTTGTTGTAACCGACAGAATTCGATTGGCAACAAATTCGGTGGCCATAACTGATACTGTTCTCAGTGTACATCCTATTGTTGGATAGTCCTTGTTTAAAAAATTAGGAGGCAATTGTCAACTTTTAGGGATTTCTTTTACTTTGATATTTTGAAGAAAAATACTTGTAATTGTACCAAATGCTTAACAAAATTGCCAATGGGTGCGACAGCATTGTAAAAAATTGTTTTAAAAACAGTGCCAATATAATAATAAGTACAATATAAAGCATTAAAGCATATTAGAAACAAACTTGTTTTTAAATCGAAGCAGTTGCTTAAGTGCAACGGAAATTTATCGAAGTTTGCTCAAAAGAAAGTTTTAAGTTAAAAAATATCACAATATTTTGACAAGATTGGTTGCAATTCCATCAAAATCATTAACATTTATTTGTAAGCATATAATTTTATTTGGAATAACCTAAAATCTATTAATAAAGCAAAAATGTTGTAGTGGGAATTAAAGAAAGGGAAAAGAAACTAAAAATCAATTATATTATTCAATAATTGGTATTTCCAATCATCTTTAAAAATAAAATTTGTGTGCGTTGGAAGCATACATTTATTTAGTGAATATATTGGAAAATTTGCAAATCTATTAAATAAATGTATTAAAATATTGTCGATATTTAAAAATGGTAACTACAAGTACAGTTATTCTGATAAAATATATCATATATATAGTGTTTCGGTATAAGCAACCGAATTGTGGATTGTACACTCACCCAAAAAATTCTGCAATGGCAACTGAAAATTTTGCTGTTATTACGGGAAATTTTGCTAATTTGAGCCCAGCGGTATTTTTTGCTAATCTTAGCAACACATGTCTGCTGACGTGTAGTACAATGAAATGTGTAGAAAAATTAGTAATTAGTACTAGTTAATTTTAGTAAACTTTTTGTAAACGGGAATTTAAAATCTGTTTCCTAAAATCAGCATAAAAAATTACTAAATATTATTAAAATTAACATAGTACAAAATTTTGAATTTATTTTTTTTTTTGTCGAGCGTCAAAATTTTTTCATTTTATTTTTTTTTCAAAAAGTATTTATTTAAAAAT
>OX456526.1:66253662-66258286 GCA_949748255.1 Eustalomyia histrio
AAAAAATCAACAATGGACCAGCCGAAGACGCATGTATTTTTAATGGAAGAAAGGTCTGATTTTGCCAGAGGGACTCTGGTGTTCGGAGCAAAGAAATTTTCTGCAGAGAAGGAAAATTCGACCAGAAAACTAATCTGCGTTTCACCCCCTATTACGCTGTTGCTGAGTGGTAAAAGGTAAGTGTGTATTGTTTGTGACTTACGTTTGCCTCAAGCAGCTCATATTTACATTTTTTATTTTATATCTTTTATTTTACAAGAGCTAACAGCACTGTAGCAGTGACCGCACCGAACAGACAACAGCAACAGGCAACAGAAAAGCTTTCCGATTAATAATCTCACCCACAACCAATCGATAACAAAAACTTTTACAAATAAACACATTCTCAAATAAAAATTGATTTCTCTATTGTTATTTTTTTTATTTCATTTGTCATATACAGCTGATCACTGTTAAACAGGGTTGTTTTTGTCTGTAAGCAGTTTAGTAGTATTTTTGCTACTTTTAAAGAAAATTGTAACAAATGCTCAAAATATATGATCTGGCATCTCTGTGATTTGTAAATGCGTAAGAAACAAAAATTGATACACGTAAGTCAAGTCGATCGAAGGCTTTCGAAATAGAGAAACCCAAATTGATTCGAATTCGAGTGACTTGCTTTCGTTCGACTAGTTTTTCGTTCGAGATCGAGGAACAGGCTATTACTTTCATTTTAATCAAATTGTTTTTGGTATTTACGAGGGAGGATCAATAAATCCGTGACTTTTTGAGTGAAACACAGTTTTTTTTTTGCAAAAAAAAAATATATATTTCAACATAACCTTCTTTAAGCTCAATATACTTAGTCCAACGTTTCTCTAATTTTTTTATCCATTCCAAAAAATAGGATTTTTCGAGGTCCATAAAATAGTCATTTGTTAGATCAATAATTTCATCGTTAAAGCTAAATCTCTCTCCACGGAGCCATTTCTTTAGGTTTGGAAATAGGAAATAGTCACTGGAGAATATCGCGGATGAGGTACCAATTCCTAGCCCAATTGATGGAATTTTGCCATCGAGACTACACAGGTGTGCACCCGTGCATTATGGTCAATTGAAAGCAAAAGCGGCACCCATCTTGCAGACAGCTTTCTTAAATCCAACTGATCATTTAAAATCGAAAGCACACTGCTATATGGAATGCCTATGTAATCAACAATCTCACGCACTTTTACTCTTCAATTCGCCAACATCTAATCGTCGATTTTTCGACATTTTCGGGTGTATTGACCTAAATTGGCCGTCCAGAGCGTTTAGCGTCAGTTGTTCTTGTGCGACCACAACGAAAGTCAGTAAACCACTTTTTTACCATTGAAATCCATGGAGCTGAGTCCCCATAGTATTTATCAAGATTTTACTTGGTTTGATTGACGGTTTTGTTCGCAAAAAATAATGTTTAATGAGCACTCGAAATTCACTTTTTTCCATTTTTAAAAAATCCACGAGGTTGTATGTTTTTAACAGCTGTTAAACGAAAAGTAAATAACGGAAATTACTCAAAATTTTACAGTAGTCTACTAACTGGTAGTACTTGATGGGAGCAGTGTTGCATTTCATATAACTACGAGGGATATTCGAAAAGTGATCTTGATTTTTGTAAAGTTTTTTAATTTATGTATATTGAACGAAAAATATATTTAACATTTTTATGAAAATAACATCAGAATCTTGTACCAAAGTAAGAATATTTTTTGGTCCAATCTGTTACCCCAATAGTTAATAATATTGAAGAGACGTCTTTTTTAAAATATTCATTATTTTTATGTAAATAGATTATGTATTATTTAAAAGTGTATCCAAAAGTAAAATTTCTTAGCTTTTAAATGATCTCAAATTAGATAAAATATAAAATATATCTCACTTTTTCTAAAGATATCTTACTTTGAGCCGCTACATAACATAAACTGCGCCATATGTTGGGAATGTGGAATAAGTATAAGTTTATTTTAAATAATATTTATATACGTATACCCGGAGATGGACCCCGGGTCCGACATCAACATTTCTTGACATTGAACTTGTTAATTTCAGACTGCTAATGGTCGGGTTATATTTTGTAAAGGTTTTCCGATTTTTTTTATAAATCAAAACAATTTTACATTTTATTTTACATTCATATGTGGTTAATGAAAAATAGGATTTTTTTTATTAATTTTATTGTTATTAAAGCCAATTAAACATATCGCTGTGGTTGTAATTAATATGTCATAAATTTGTAGTTTTAATTATTTATATAAGTATATTATTATTTAACTATACATGTCTAGTATACTTATTAATTTAACATGTTTTTTTTATTAAAATATTTAAATTGTATAAAAAAATATAATATTGCGGTTTGGATTTAATGCAAACGAATATAATGAACCACATATTTTGCTGGCTGTTTGACAAGATATCACAACGTAAACATGCACGCAGTTTAATGAAATGAATTTGACAAAGTAGTAACGATATTTTTGTAAAAAATAAAATATGTACGAGGGTAAGTCAATAAGTCTTTACAAAAACATAGAAAAACACATTTTTTGTTTGGATAATTTTTCTTCATAGCTAATAATTTTTCTTTAATTGTATACATTTTTAAAGCCCTCTACAAAGAAGGATTTCGAAAGGTCTTCAAAATATGCTTATATTTCTGGTTTCGCAGTGCCACTTCTACATACTTGGAATTAGATTAATGTCTCTGAGAGCAAAATCTGAAGAATAAGGCGCATGCAGCAAGAACTCTAACCTCAAACTCGTGCATTTTTTACAATAAAATTGCACAAGTTTGAAAATCCTCTTTTTTGCCCAAATGAGGTGTTTTTCCTATTTTTATATTAATCGCTTAAGTGGCCCAATATTATCTTTCATTATCCTAGGTGATTTGCATTTCAAGTAGAAATGCTTGACGACTGCACGAAATTAAGATTTTCCCATTTTTTAAATATTAAAAATTAGTATGAATAGTTTAAAACCCAGGAATGGCGTATTTGCCTCAAAATTTTCCAGTCGTCTTTTACAACTTGACATTTTTCATAATGCCTATTTTGTTTTAAATTCCTAGTGCTCCTTATGTGATTTTGTAAAGACTTATCAACTTACCTCCGTATTAGAGTAGCCATTAGTATTAAATATTCAGAATTCATTGTCATATATTAGAAATTGAATTATACAAAAAATTCTCCATTTTGATAATTGCAGAAAATTCTATTTGAATTTGATTTAGAGGTTGGGTGAATAATATATAATTAAAATCAAGTTGTACAGGGGACACCCATATAATTACAGCTACAAGTTTGTGTTTATAAATATGAGTGTTGTTAATTATTTTTAGCGATAAGTTGTCATTTAACAACTTAATATAAATTATTTGTAAAGAAGAAACATGCAGCATTGAAGCATCACAGACGTACGCATAAATTTACAAACTGTCATATCAGTACGTTGATCATCAAAGTATATACTACTATATAATTTGTATACACATACATGCGTATGGATACATGCATATATGTATTCCTTTATAGTGTTTATTTTATTAACAATTTGATTGAGTGAGTACTTATAAATGTGTATAAAGGGTGTCCCGACAAAGTATACCCATATGAGTTGATTCAAGTAATAGCACAAAAATTATATTTATTAATAAGGCGAATCCGTAACAAATTACCATATATAGGGATTCTATCCCAACATTCTGTTTTTATTTTATTTAAAAAGAAAAAAAAACCTAGAATTAACTTTAATTTTTTGTTTTTGAAATACTGTTTAACAAAAAAAAATAAATAAATAAAATTCATTGGGAATTTCTTTATTCAATAAAATCATCAAATTATAAAAATTTCATTTACAATGGCACCTCGCTTAACGCAGCTCTCGATAAACGCAACTCCTCGATTATTGCAACTCGTAAATTGTTTGCATTGTTGACTGAGTTAACGCAACTTTAAAAAAAAATCCTCAGTTATCGCAACTTTCCTCCCAAAAAAATAGTTTGTGTTTTTTATTTATATAAAACTTTCAATACAACAAAAAAGTTATATTCTTAATATACTTTATAGAGGCATATTTGTTAAAGTGATTTGCGATGAATATAAAGCGCACAAATTAACAATAGATAAAAATAAAAAAATGAAGCTGCATAAAGAGATCGAAAATGTTGTCATTACTCCAGCGTTTCCTAAAATTAAATGTCAGAATGCTATTGATTCTTTTAAAATTTGTTGTTAATGGGCCGAGGGAAAGACATTATGTTTCCCCAAAAACCTTCATGAAATTGCAGTGCAGAAAAATATTTCATGCAATAAAACACAAGCAAAAATTTCTGACTTTTTTAATTGATATTTTAACCATTAAGTTTACAAATTCAATTTGTACATCCGTTGTACATTAGAATGTGTATTTTTTATTTACACCCAGAAAACAGTATCAGTTGTGTCCACCGAATTTTTTGCCAATCGAATTCTGGCGGTTACGACAACTGTCTTTATATTAAATTATATTTTTAGTTCTGAAAGCCAATATTCAGTTGTACAATTTAATATTTACATTCCACAGAACTGTTATTAAGTTCCACCAGATTTTATTTAAAAAAAAAATA
>OX456526.1:66258486-66385986 GCA_949748255.1 Eustalomyia histrio
TCCTCCCAAAAAAATAGTGTCACCACTCTGCCGGTCTTACACAAATTGCTAATAGAGGCTTACCAGATTGTTGGCCGTGCTGGCATGCTGGCGTTGTGCTCGGCTAAAGCTCGCCGGATGGGGGGGATCTTCGCCAAACTCTCTGGATGTTGGCATGGACAACAAAAAAAATCATCTTCATGCCAGGCTGATTTTCATATTTATATCTACATGTGGACCCGAAGCAAAGACGATTGACCTGTAAAAAATTTCAAAAGAAGAAGAAATAAACGCACTAAAATAAACCCACCACCCAGAATACCCAGGCACCCTTCTGCCCCTATTACACACATCGACGAACGCTGAAATCCGGATAAGCTGCTCGGTGTTAGGCAACTTGTGGCGGCCCTCCCACTTGAAATCCTGGTGGATTTCACCATGTCAACCTGTGGCCTTACGATCAGGTTGACCCTTTCGCCTCTCCACTTACCTCCGCTACCCTACTATCACTTTAAAGAAATAAATTATTCACACATCTTTGTATTTTTTCTAAAACGTTATAAAATGTTGCATTTTTTATTTAAAATTAAAAGGTATAAATATGAAAATGAAAAAAAAACATAAAAAAATTTTAGAAATTAAATAAAAAAATGAAAAATAAAATATTAAAATGAAATAAAATTTTGGAAATTAAAATTTAAAAAAAATTAAATTATAATTTGTGGAAATAAAATCAAAATTTAAAAAGCATAATGAAAATTTAACGTAAACTTAAGCGAAAGAAACAAAATTAAAGTTGAAAAAAGTTAGAAAAAATATAAATGCATCAAAAGGAAAATGGAAATTATACAGTAAAAAAATTTTAATGGCGATTGTGCTGTATATACGTATATATTTCGCCCAAAATGGCCGACGAAAACCCTTTTTTTTGTGCCTCAAATTCTTCCAGGTTATTTCCTCTGCGCCTTTTCTTTCTTTTTTCTTTAGGATGTCAGTCCGTATGTGTCCGGGTTGGTAACGTAAGTACGCGTTTTATTTTTCTTCACTTTTCCTTTTTAGATTCTTTAAACTTGCCCTCTTTGCTCAAAATTTCTCGGAAAAACCGCGAGGACCTAGGCCTGAGCTCATCCTACTCCTAATTTTTTGCAAATCTACAATTTTCCGGCACAACAAAAAAAACTAAAAATTCTAAGTTACCGTATAGTCCGTCTGTACGTCCGCAGTAAAACCTGTATGTCCTATCCTAAAAAAAACTTATAAAGAAGAGAAAAAAAATACCTGGCCGATTCCGTTCGGTGATGGAGATGATGAAGATGATGACAATGCGGCAACGTAGCTGATGGTGGTGCTGATGGTGGTGCGGCAGTATGCGGCGACAATAAAATGGCCGATAATGCCAATGGCCGAAATCCCAAAAAAAATCGGTGGTGCAAATCGCCAAGAAAACCAAAATTACAGGACCAGGCAGTGCGGCAAAATTTAAATATTTGCTCACAAATTCACCTCCAATTCTAGGTTTGTTTTTTTTTCTTTTTTTTTCTGGTTTAATAAATAACAACTAGTAAAACACAATGATCTTAAATTTTCACTTCTGATCGGTGCAGCTGCCTGGGTTTTTTTTTCTCTGTCTACCGGAAAAAGCATCTCATTTTCATCGCGTTTCATGCCATGGTCATTTCACTCAATTGGTTGCTGCAGTTTGTCAGCTGATTTCGGGCTATCACTCATTTCTGCTTCTTCTTCCCATAACGGACGAAACTAAGTTGAGTGATTAACCCTCTGCGAGCCGACGTGACAATAGTTTGTGTTTTTTATTTATATAAAACTTTCAATACAACAAAAAAGTTATATTCTTAATATACTTTATAGAGGCATATTTGTTAAAGTGATTTGCGATGAATATAAAGCGCACAAATTAACAATAGATAAAATTAAAAAAATGAAGCTGCATAAAGAGATCCAAAATGTTGTCATTACTCCAGCGTTTCCTAAAATTAAATGTCAGAATGCTATTGATTCTTTTAAAATTTGTTTTCAATGGGCCGAGGAAAAGACATTATGTTTCCCCAAAAACCTTCAAGAAATTGCAGTGCAGAAAAATATTTCATGCAATAAAACACAAGCAAAAATTTCTGACTTTTTTAATTGATATTTTAACCATTAAGTTTACAAATTCAATTTGTACATCCGTTGTACATTAGAATGTGTATTTTTTATTTACATCCAGAAAACAGTATCAGTTATGTCCACCGAATTTGTTGCCAATCGAATTCTGGCGGTTACGACAACTGTCTTTATATTAAATTGTATTTTTAGTTGTGAAAGCCAATATTTAGTTGTACAATTTAATATTTACATTCCACAGAAATGTTATTAAGTTCCACAAGATTTTATTTAAAAAAAATATATTTTTTAATTTTTCCGGTATCGAACCCGGCAATCAGATTCGTAGTTCACACTTCTGCTTACTGCACCACAACTAATTTAAATTTTCTTTGATATATTTGCCATTTAAACATTTTAATGTTTTATTTTAAATAAAAAAAATTTTTTTTAATGTTTGCCTGTTCCGGAATTTGAACTCGGAAATTCTGAGTACTGAGCTACCTCTCTACCTACTACACCACAAACACATGAATTTTTATGGCTAATTTTGAATTTAAACAATTTGCTATGCAAAGAAATGTTAGTATAAAATTTGTTTATCAATACCGATCATTAGTGACGTCTATTATCAATACAATCCACAATTCGGTTGCTTCTACTGAAACCCTAATTAAATGATATATTTGATTAACAAATAAATGTTGACGGTTTTTGCAACCAGTCTTTTCTCTGGGTGTATTATTTTTGTTTTTTACGTTATTTTTAATAAAATCTATAAATTTATTTTAAAAATAAATGATTTAAATGTGTTATAAATTTTTTTTTTTAATTTAAAACATAAAAAATAAAGACTCGGTTATCGCAACAACCTCAGTTTTTGCAACTGCCAAAATTTCTATTAGTTGTGTTAAACGAGGTTGCACTTTATTTTATTTTAAATAGAATTTTCCGGGATTCTATACATACAAAAAGTTCAGGGTCAAATTTATATTCCCCATCGGTGATTAACCGATATTAGTGTATTTTAGCAAAAAAAAAATTTAGCATTTTGGGAGAATTGCTATGTAATACGCCAGTTATTTTTAAACCTTGGTCATGAGGCAACCCGTCATAATTTTTGAAGGAAGTCCTTTAGAAAACGGTTTGGTGTGTTGTGGTGGATCAACGTTTGGTCCACGGTTACGAAACAGCGCAAAACTCATCCATATTGTAGTTGAACAACACTTCTGCGAAGCTCTGACACGATTGCATTTGTGTTCGATTGTGAGCCAACGCGGCACCACCTTTCGGAAAACTTTCCAGTACGTTCGGCATCTATCGTGATTGTACGGCCACAACGAAATTCAGTAAACTACTTTTTTACCATTAAAATTGATCTCGTAGAGTGATGGTTTTTTTCCACAAATAAAGTAATGCTTTATGAGCACACGAAATTCACTTTTTTCGGGTTTCTCCTCAGGTAAAGTTGTAGTCTACTATAAATGGCTGTGCCACACACAATAATGACACAGCTTTTTCAAATATTTACAAGAATCAACTGAAAGATGCCTGTTGACAGGAGTAGTATTTCCATTACAGATAAGAGGCACGAAATTCAAAATGAAATCTAATAAAAAATTCTTTTAATTTTCTTCGATCTTCTTGATTTGTGTATTATTCTTTATTTAGCTTAAGATCTTTAATTTATAAAAAATTAATATTGGAATAAATAAATATTTATAATTAATTTTTTATATTTGAAAATTATATAACTTTATTCGATCTTATTTTAATATTAATATTCAATTTTTTTAAACTAAAGATCTTTTTTTTAATAAAATTTCTTATTTTATTTTCGATATTAATATTATAATTAATATTATTATAGTTATTAAAATTTTGTTTTCCTGAAGATGCTAACAAATTGTTAGCGAAATATCGAAAATAAAATAAGAAATTTTATTAAAAAAAAGATATTTAGCTTAAAAAAATTGAATATTAATATTAAAATAAGATCGAATAAGATATTATATAATTTTTAAATAAAATGAGCACGTTTCAACAACAATCAAGAATTGGCTACAATATTTTAAAGAAAAATTAATTTTTTATAAATAAAAGATCTTAAGCTCAATAAAAAATAATGCACAAATCTAATAAAAATATATTAAGATGTGTTTCTTCTTTTAGCAAAACGAAAAGATATGCAATAAAATGTAAAAATATTTATTAAAAATCATATTTAAAAGAATATGCACTTACAAGTGACATGTGCAAATATAACGAAATACTTTGATTCGCAAGAATATTAGGTCGAAATCGTTTTTGGAATATTGTCTCCAAACATGCATTTGCATGAAAATATCTGTCCCGATATTTACTTTGTACCCGATATAATTACTGGGGCACGAAAGCAATTGATCGATCCCTTCCCTCGCCGTCCACTTGATACAAAACCCCGCCAACTTCTTTTCTTTCAACAACGAAAATTATTAAAAAAAGGATATAATAACAAACAACTTTTATTATTTTATTTGGATCGACAGTTCTTTTCTATATAAAGGGTGGTTAAATTTTTAGGACCGATATTGAATCTGAACCACACCTTTCATTTGACATTTCTCAATTTCAGACTAACTCAATTTGAACAATGGAAAGATACACAATCGAGCAATGCGTTAAATTTATTCAGGCTTATTATATGCACTTTGTGATTTTTTTGGTCAGCATAATCGAACAAATGTGTCCACAATAGAGATAATTGTGCACATAACTCTGCAAATCGGGTCTGTAGGAAATAAGAAAACACCAGTATATGCTCGCCAAGTTCGTTCTGCGGAAAACATTGCTGTTGTTCGTAGAATAGCCGTCAACCTCGACTCGCCGTCGGTGTTCGCTATCGCAAGATCATAACGGAATTCTTGAAGCCAGAAATTGAGGATATGAATGTGCACAATATGTGGTTTTAACAGGACGATGCCACTTGCCACACAGCTAACGAAACAATGGCTCTTTTGCGCGACAAATTCAATGGCTAACCGTGTTATCTCACGTGGTGGCGATGTCAATTGGCCGCCAAGATCATGTGATTTGAAACCGTTGGACTTCTTTCTTTGGGGTTATTTGAAAGAAAAGGTGTACGTCGATAAGCCAGCAACAATTCAAGAGCTAAAGGCTGAGATAATTCGGCACATTAGCGACATAGAACCTCAATTATGCCTCAGCGTCACCGAAAATTCGGACCATCACCGAGGTCGCGGCAGCCATTCGGCCGATATTTTGTTCCATACAAAATTGAACCATACCATAATATGGTATAATAAAAGGAAATGACAATAATTTCCTATATAATTTATGTTTTATTCAAAATCAACATCGGCCCTTAAAATTTAACCACCCTTTATACTCCAAATTTCAATTAAAAATACGTAAAAATAGAAAAATTTAGAAGCTTTCTTTGGAAATGGGATATAGAAGAGTTGAAAGGTGGTGTAAGAATAAACCATTCACATATGGCAACACTGTAATAACGCTATATGATAAATTTTAAAACTTTTTTTTGTCGCCATCTGAGTTGGCGAAATTTTGAAGCTTTTTTGTTAATAAGCATGTTATATTATTTTATTATTTTATTTTGTGTTAAGAACTTTCGGAAAGAGGACGATGTGATATGTATGAAGAAGGGCCTTCTGTGTATTAGTCTGGTGGCTCTTTGAATTTTTATGTTTTTATAGCCATTTTTGAATTGAGAAATAAAAAATTAATGCCACGATAAGTGCTTGACAATTTATTTGGAATTAATAATAAGTTACAAGTCCACAGTTGCAGCCAACTTTCTCTTTTTTAAGAAAGGCTAATAACATAGCGGCAACACTGGCGACTGCAGTTGAAGGAATTTAATTCTGTTAAATTAAGACACTACAATAACATATCTTTTAAATGAAAGTATAAAATTTCAAAAATATTGTCATTTTAATTTTTGACAATAGTTTAAATATTAGCTTTATTATGTTGTTTCTGCAGAACAAACCCTCTCTTAAGAAATTTACACCCCATCATTTTTGAGATTCATATTTGGAAAATTTTAGTAAAATAGGTTTTTTAAAGTTACACGTTGATGAGCTTATTAATTTCGTCTTACCTACTTAACCCATTCCCGGCCAATGATATGAGATAAAATTTTAGTTCGGTGGCAGACTATGTACCTATGCGGGTCTAAGTCTATTTTATACAAAATTATTTATTTTTCATCCAATATTTCGCTATCTCAATGGATATCTTCTTCAGAGATTTTTTGTTTTTTAATTTTAAACAAATTTTTTTAAAAAATCAAAATTTATTAAACAACAAAATTGTCAATTTTACAAATATATTAAAAATTATACACAGGAAACAAAAATTATTCTATTACATTTTTATGAACTAATTTAATTTTCTATCTTATTCTTATAAATTAAATGTCTGTAAATCTGAGCTACATTGTATGTAAAGGGTGTCCCAAGAAGAACGCAATTTTTAAATTTTAAATAAAACACAGATATTTAAAAAATCGTGAAACTTTATTATATCGTAAAGTAGACAGAATGAGGTTATGTATGGAACAATATATCGTGCAGATGGCCGCCGCGGCTTTGCTGGCATGCACGCGATCTTTTAATGAAATTTTCAATGACCGTTTTGCATGAATGCTGCGGTATTTCATTAATGCAGCGTCCAATTTCCTCTTTTAAGGCTTGAGTCGTCGTCGGCTTATTCGCGTAAACCATCGACTTCAAAAAACCCCAAAGAAAAAAATCTAATGGTGTTAAATAGCACGATCTAGGCGGCCAATTCTGATCTCCAAAACGCGAAATAACACGACCGGGAAATGACTGATGCAGCAATTGAATTGTTTCTCTGGCTGTATGACATGTGGCGCCGTCTTGTTGGAACCACATGCCCTCCACATTCATTTCTTCAATCCTAGGCAAGAAAAAACTGGTTATCATTTCACGATACCGAACACCATTGACTGTTTGCGCTTGACCTGCCTCATTTTCATAAAAAAAAGGTCCAATGATTCCTCCAGCCCAAAAACCACACCACACAGTGACACGTTGAGGATGCATTTGCTTCTCGTGAATCCCTCGAGGATTTTCCTCACCCCAAATGCGACAATTCTGCCTATTGACGAAGCCATCAAGATGAAAATGGGCCTCGTCACTGAAGATGATTTTATCGGCAAAATCAGCATTTTCATGTTGTCTCTCCAATACCCAATTAACGAACTTCCTTCGCTGTCCATGGTCAGCTGGCTTCAGTTCCTGAGTCAATTGAACTTTGTATGCATGAAGATGCAAATCTTTCGTCAAAATTCGCTGCAAAGTGGGTTTGGAGACACCAATTTGCTGAGCTCGGTGTCGAATTGAGGTGGATGGAGTTTGAGCGACATCATCACGTACCGACCGATCGACCTGGTCGATGGCGCATTGTTGTCTTTACATCACTAACAGACCCAGTTTCAGCAAATTTATCCATTAATCTCTTTACAGTTGACTCTTTTGGAGCATTATTGTGACCCCAAATTGATCGCAATTTGCGAACTGTAGCCGCAAAACTTTCACCATTTTGGTAAAACAATTTCACAATGAGAATGCGTTGTTCATTCGTGTAGCGCTCCATTTTTACTAACCTCGTACCTTCTACTAGCAAACAATAACAATTGTTCAAATGTCAAACAATGACACTTCGAATGTTGCCAGATTTAAAAATTGCGTTCTTCTTGGGACACCCTTTATCTGTTTAACGGCTGCGTTATTTCGCAAATTTTGATACAGATTTTGCAAAAATTTAAAACTTTTATTTTTACCAATATACATCCATATCACCAAAGTTCCAATATTACAATTTTTATTATTAGACATTTTTTGTATCGGGACATCCTAATGTAAATATTTTGGTTTATGTTTTTATGTGGTTTTGTTTAAATATGTATAGTATGTTTTATTTTCTAAACTTAATGGCTTTGACTTCTCTTCTAAATCGCTGTTGACAAGCGTTAATTGAACATCAGTCTGCACTTAAAATTTTTTGTTTAAAATAATCCTTATAGGCAACTCCATTATGTCAATCAATTTTATATACTTTATATATGGGTGATGCACATTAATTGAGAAAAATATCTTAGTAAGCCAAGAAATAATATCTTGTTCATTTCAATATAATCCAGTTGGAAATAGAGTCTTAAAGATAATATTAACAGTGTCTTTAGGGGGACAAGTCAGCATGTTGATATTTAACCACTGGAGTCGAAATACGAGGTATTTTATTATGAAATTTTGGTTCAAGTATCCTTTTGGACTAAAAAGCACGAATGTGAAGTCCATTTGTCAAAAAAATTTAACCTGAAAGCGCCAGGTGGAAGAAATGAAAGACAACCTTAAGACAAAAAACTCGACTTAAACAAAAATATTTGTTTCACAAATCAAACACGCAACAAATTATCAAAATACAGCTTGAAGCTACTTTCCAAAAAAATTTCGAGTCGATTGAGCTGTTGGAACGTATGTTTTTTTTAGTTTTAATTTTGCACCAAAATCATAAATAATTTTCGTGTCTGTTTTGACAAGAATCTTAACAGAAATGGGTGTATCTATCAAACTATTCAACTGAGCGTGTTCAAACCGGCACTGTTCGAAAGGTAAATTCAAGCAGAGAAAAATGTCGTTGGCGATTATTGCACCAAAAATATTGCTTTGGATATAATTGAACTTTAGTGATGACCATCTGTAGACGGTCTTATTGGTTAAAGGGTTAAGGAAAGCGTTGACAAGCTGCCTCCTTGTCAGTATAACAAAAGCTCTTACATAATTGATATTGATTAACTGCTTACTTGTCACTAACATAAAAATTGTCCCTTAATTCAAGTAGACTA
The DNA here is from genome assembly GCA_949748255.1 of Eustalomyia histrio. Classification (NCBI taxonomy): domain Eukaryota; kingdom Metazoa; phylum Arthropoda; class Insecta; order Diptera; family Anthomyiidae; genus Eustalomyia; species Eustalomyia histrio. Next base: position 66,267,464 of record OX456526.1, read on the forward strand.
ACGGCTTATTCATCAGTATCGCATGTATTTTTTAATAAATCAGTATAAACAAAATATTGTTATGGTTTAGGTAAAAAGATAAGTCAATGAACTACCCAACAGAATGCTCCTGGTTTGAATCTAAAGAAAAAACTAAAATTCATAATAGAAAAACTTTACTTCAAATGATATACAGAATAATTATTTATTATTGCATATAAGGGAGATTAAAAAACGCATTAAACTTTTAGAGGTTTTAAAAATCATAACTTTCTAAAGATATGTAATCATGTATTCAACACATTAAACTTCCGCTGATTTGCCCTGCTGACAATTTTAAATTTGTATGAATTTGTCAAAGGGCGTCTACAGGTATTTTGTATGCGAGGACATTACCAAATCAGTTGATTCTACTAAAATCCTAGATTGATGATAGATGATATATTTGATTAGGATAATCGTATTTGTTGATGTCACTTATTATTATCTATACTTAAAAAAAAATATATATATATATAATGTACTAATTTTCTAGAACATTCACTAAATAATTGATTTATTCTACTGAACACAACTACTAATCGAATTTTATTTTTGAAGCTAATTGGAAATGCCAATAATTGAACAATAAAATTTTTATTTTACTTCCTTTTCTCCATTTTTAATTCCCAATACAATATATTTGCTTTATAACAGGTTCTTCCAAATAAAATGATATCCTTTCAAATAATTGTTAAACGTTTTAATCGAATTGCAACCAATCTTTTCTCTGGGTGATAGACTGTAATATTAAAAACATTTCTAACAATTTACATATGATTTTTCATTTGTAATATTACATGCCTTTAGGATTAAAATAACAACTAATGTGTAAAGACCAGGGACTGAAACTGAACCCGAACCCAAACAGGTTCAGCTTCGCTGCTTATAAAAACTTTGAACCCGAACCAGCTGAACCCAAAAATTAACCCAGCTTCGGGTTCAAAAATATAAACAAAATATTCTTGCTGTTCATGGCGTGAGAAATATTTGATAGAAAAGTCACAAAAAACATTACATTTCTTGCATTCCAGTTTGCAGTGCTTGACACTATATCCAGTCCTTCTTTTAAGCAAATACTTGATCAATGCAGAGCAATTTGCCAAAAAATGGCGAACACCAAAAATTTCTTCTTTAGCTAAAAAGCTAAACTTGAAAAAAACGTATTAGACTTTCAAACTAGATGGAATTCTAGTTATGAAATGGTTCAATGCTTATTGGAATACAGAAGTTTTTGTTCGGTATTACTGGATGCTATGAACAATAATATTTGAAATATTTGTGAAGAATTCGTAGAAGTTTTTGAACCTATTAAAAAATAAACGCTGAAACTACAACAGATAACTTTAGGCGATTTTTATAGAATCTGGATTAGTTTTAAATTATAGCTAAAAAAAGATGACAAAACAAAAAAATTTTCACAATAATTTATAATATTATTAAAATAGAAAACCACTTTATTAATAATCCACTTTTGATTGCAGCATTATATCTAGATAGCAGATTTAAGTTAATGCTTAGTCCCGAATATGTTGAAAATGCTAAAAAAAAAACATATTTTAAAAACAATTAAAGTTTTCAAAAACTTTCAAATGGAAAGAGAAGAAGAGAATTTTATGAGAGAATAAATATCTTGTTCTTCAGAATATTATGAAGATATGCTCGAACAAGTTTTCGAACAAGTTCTAAATCAAATTCTTGAAATCAGAGAGATAATTTACAATATTTAACGAAAATTTTTTTGAAAAGTACACAAATTTTCTTTTGATGAAACAGTTTTACTTTCTTAAATTTTGAACCCGAACCCTGAACTGAACCGAATCCGAACCTGAACCCATTTTTTCAGGGTTTCAGTCCCTGGTAAAGACAATTCTTTTACAATTAATAATTTATGGAAAAGCCCGTATGATGTCTTATTACTAGAGAAATTTGCATATTTATTTGAAATATTTTTATTGATGTTGTATGTTTATTAAGCCCTTTCGAATTTTGTACAAAACAAAATCGTGTTAGTAGTTTTATCTTAAAAATTAATCTTACAGCGAAGCGGAATTTAGTTAATTCTAGTAACTGATTGTTGTTTTTCCTTCAAAGTATTATTATACAAATTTTTAAAATACAGTTATGGAATTTTGTTCTTATGTTTTATTTAAATTTTTTCTTTTTTTTTTCATCACACCGAATAACTTGTTCTTTGAGGCACCTTAATATCTAATAATTTCTTGGTTTCCTTGTTTAGAAATTATTCAAATATCTTTTTTGTTTATTTAATTCGCTTTTATCTTATATTTTAATGGGCTCGTTAAATAATTGAGTAATTTCAAATGTCAATAAATATATGAACATGTTAAATGATTTACGTTGACACAGCTAATTTGTGGTGATATACGAGTTAATACGAAACTTGATTCGGCTGTTACAATAAATTTTGATTGCCCTAGAAATTAAAATCTAAATTGTCAGAAAATTAAATATTTAAAGTTTTTTTTTTTAATAATATTAACCACAACCCGTAATTGTCGCGAAGTGTTGAAATGTAAATGACATGATTTTATTAATCTTAATGAAAATACATATGAACTGTTTGTGTAGTTCTTCAAGAATTTTCATTAGAAAATAGTTTATACTCTTCACTAGACAGTGAAAAATATTAATAATTTATTATGTAAAATGAGTATATCCATGAAGCTGAGATATTGTGTTGTTAAAATATACGAACCTTTTCCTACCACACATCCATCTGTGATACAGGGCATATTAAGTTTGAAGTGATGTTAGTAACTATTGCTGAACTTCCGCTTTAACATGTCAACATAAAGCAAATCTACTTCAAAGCGATTTAAGTTAAAAGAAATCAAACAGCTTTTGTTTGTTTTATAATTGAAGGCATGTCAGCAAAACTTTTTAGGAAGTACCGCGAAGTAGTGACAATAGAAGGGGAAAAGTATAAACGTTGATAAGTTAAGTCGTAATTTAAAATGCATACAAAATGTAATGTGTAAGTCTTCGCTACATTATTCTATAGTTTAAAATATTTCACTCGTATAACAATCAGTACTCGTTTAACAATAACATTGGTATTTTTCAATGGATTGAATAAAAAAATATATTTTTAAAATGATATTTTTACAATGAATCGCTTTACACCAAAACAACCCGCCAAAATAGTGACATATCGCCGAAAATATAGCGGACAAGAGGACAGACTGACAACAATATTCATCAAATTTTGGTGAGCTCGGGACTGTGAAAAATCGTCCACTTTTTCGTTCATAAACGACCAAGACGTTCCAATAAATTGGTTGAAGCGGTAAGAGAAAGTGTTGGCGAGAATCCAAAGGAGTCATATAGTCACCGCGCTTAGCATTTTAGCGACAGTGAAACCACTTTGCAGAGTATTTTAAGTGATGGTTTCCATTTATTTCAGTATAAAGTGCAATTGAATCACAGAATATTGCTAACAAACCGTTCACGTCGTTTGCAATACGGCCAAACAATCGGTCGAATTGTTGACATTGAACGTGATTTTTGCAGCTAATTTTGAAAACCGACCAAACGGATCAATAGGTCCGTGACTTTTTAAATGAAACACAGTTTTTTTTGCAAAAAAAAAAAATATTTTTCAACATAATCTCCTTTTAGCTCAATACTCTTAGTCCCACGTTTCTCCAAATTTTTGTATCCCTTCCAAAAAAATACGATTTTTCGAGGTCCAATAATTTCTATAATTTCATCGTTGGAGCTAAATCTCTTTGCACCGAGCCATTTCTTAAGTTTTGGAAATAGGAAATAGTCACTGGGGGCTGAATATAGAAATGGGGGCGTATCGTATATGGTAAAAATTTGAGTTGTGATAATTAAATAGGATCATAAATCACTCCACCAAATTTTAAGGATATCGGAGCATATTTTTGTATGGTCCCATAGGAACACAGCTTCCCGATATTTACTAAAATTAACTTTTTGGAAAATTTCCTTCCATAATTTCCGACCTGTTCATAAGAAGAGGATAAAAACCTTTGCCGGAATTCGCAGTGTTTTTCGCAGTTTGACCCAAATTATATTGTCGGCATGCCGAACTTTAATTTTTTTACTAGTTTTTATTGATGCGGATGTTAAGTCAAAGAATTACATTAAAATATAAATTGTTGTTCAACCAATAATGAGGCGTATGAGCATTATAGCGATCATATTTAATTAATATTCATCATACGTCAAAGTGTACAACACAAATTTAGAGAAGGGGAAACAGCATTTTATGTAAAGTGCATATTTGAACGAATGTTAAAAATTCAAATAAAAACATATTTAAAATATTATATTTTTGTTAAAAAGCAATGTTATAGTAGTATTTAAAAAAAATATAAATTTCAAATTTAGATTATTCCCAAACCAAGTTGTAGTTTTATACCCGTAAAAGATTACTACCGATGCACTGTTGGCCAGCAAATTATTAATTACTATCAGAATTAAAAAAATCAAAATGACGGATCTAATATCGCAACCATTATTTTTAAAATTTTAATATAGTGAGTTTTAATCAATCGTTTAGTATTCACTGACTCCCAATCTGAAAAAAAAAATTAAAATCAAATTGGCAGATCTAATTTGGCGATTTATTAATTTTTTTAAATAAGCTTTATTAGAAGTAAGAAAAATTATTTCCATTATTTATAAAACACGATTTCAATCATGTGGCTGCCGCCGCTGGCATGTCAGAAGCTCATCCTGTCAGTCCAATTTTCCAAAACTTTTTTTACGGTTTATGGTTTTATCTCATGAATGTCTTGGTTTCTGGATCCTTCGCATATCATTAGCTCTTAACGACACATCATAATAAAAAGTCTAAGGAGTTCAAATCGGGCTACGAGACGGCCAATTGACATCACCAAGACGGCAGATAACACGTTGGATAAGCTGTGTGACATGGTGCTCCATCCTGCTCAAACCAAGTTCATATCTTCCATTTTAGCCCACAAAAGGTCAAAAAATACTATATCCGGCTGTGACAAATGTTTGAATACCCTGATTCTAATTCTTCCTTTTCAAATTTGTTGGGTTTACCCGGCCGATCCTCGTTTTCTAGCTCAAAATTGCCACTTTTAAAGTGACCAACCCACTTCCGACACGATTGTATCTGTTCATGTTATCCGCAATGACCCTCGACCACAATTTCCTTCATATTAAAGTAATGAAGGAGAACTTCCCCCAAAAACTCTTTATTTTAGTAATTTTCTTTACGCTTCAAACGCTTTTTTACAATAGATTTTAGCGGAAAGACATTGGAAACTCAAATATTTGTTTATTTACTCGTGGTGGCCTCTTGTGCGAAGCGCTCATTAGTAATTTATTAAATTTTTTTAAAAAACGTTTTAAGTCGAACTTAACAGCAGAAAGGTATTCCTAAGTGTACATGTAGGATAAAAGTTAAGTACTATAACCAGCAATATCAAAAGTATATGCTTTAAGACTAAAATAACTTAATTTCGGTTCTTCATACATTTTTCCAAGTGTTCAGTTCTATACAAAATTACATATTCAAATTATTTTAAAAAAATTGTGCAGCAGAAATTAAAAATTAATTAGAATGCTGACAAGAGCAAGAGGGGGAATTTTCAGCATAAAAAATGTATAATAAAATCTTTTTCTTTGCTTGTATGTATAAGAAATACATTCTTTCTTTGTTTCTTTACAAAAAATGACTTCATTCATTTATGTTACTGTCAAAACTGCAAAATTTACAGGACTATGTAAATGTATGCAGGGTAAAGAGAATTCAATTATGGTCGATGTTAGATTATAACTTGTTTTTATTTGTATCAACCACATAAAAGTTACATAATTATATAAAGTTTGAATGGCAGACAATTGAAGGCAAAATTTAAAAAAATTTGCCCAAAAAAAACATATTTTTTTTTCTAGTTTCAGACTTGTTATTACATGGACTACGACATACATATTTATTTAAATACATAAAAAACACTTAATATAGATGTAGATACCATTAATGTAAAATAGCATTGAAATTGTCATTGTTGGCAAGGCAAATAGGAAATATATACACATAGTTCGTATTGCTAGAAAACACTTACTACTAGTTTGATTAGAGTTCCATTTTTTACATTGAGAAATAAAATACAATTGAAATGGTACAAACAAAAAAAAATGAATTCAATTTAAAAAAAACAAGAATTTTTAACATACAATTGGTAGAAAATTGCATACAGTCATGCACATGAAGACTGTCATACACAGTATTGTATAACATATTCATGGCTAATGTAAGTTTAAATAATATGTTAAACATTGATGATTGGCATTCAACGAAGTTTGCAAAATATAATAAAATACTTAATAGAATACGAAATTTCTTAAAAGACAAATGTTGAATTGCAATGTTGAATTGAAAGATCCTTTTTATATCAACATTTTACTCGTATGTATTTGTAGAAGTTGCTCGTTGTACGGCTGAAAATCCTCAAAAAAAAAAAACCAATCCTACAGAAAAATATGAGCAATATAAAATTTAAAATGGCTGCCAATTGAATTTCGATCTTAACATTGAATGAAAACTTTTCCAAAAAAAGTTTTCGCGTCTGTATTTTCCCAACACGACTTTTAATAAATTCTCGCATAGAATTTTTTTCGCGATTTTTTTTTAAATACTGTTTATGTGTCACACTTTATTCATTACAATAAATAAAAATGTAAGATTTACAAAAAATTATATATACAGGGTGGCGCAAAAATAACCTTCCGATGTTTTTTGGCTGTAATTTAAAAAAAATGAAAAACTGATTCTTCTTGTGGATTATTTTTATTTGGTCTTTTAATTTTTTTTACATCAAGTCGAGAATATGATGTCATGTAAATGGCCGCCGCCACAGTTGATTGTCATTTAAGCCATTTTTATGGCATTTTCCATCACTTTGGCCAAAACTTCCGGCGATAGGTCCTCACATTCCTGACGGATATTGTCTTTAAGAGCTGCAAGAGTCTGAGGTTTGTTGACATAAACCCGCGACTTCAAAAAGCCCCACAAAAAGAAGTCTGGAGCGGTCAAATCAGGCGATATTGCTGGCCAGTGCAAATCGCCAAAACGGTAGATTAGGCGCCCCGGAAATGCATCCTTCAGCATATCGGTTGTGGCACGTGCAGTGTGTGGCGTTGCACCGTCCTGTTGGAACCACATGTTTTCCAATCCCAATTCATCAAGTTGCGGCAAAAAGAACTCGTTGATCATTGCTCTGTAGCGCTCACCATTCACAGTAACAGTTTGGCCCGCGACGTCTTCGAAGAAAAAAGGTCCGATGACTCCTCCAGCGAAAACAGCACACCATACAGTGACTTTGAGCGGGTGTAATGGCTCTTCGTAGGTTACACGCGGATTTTCAGTGCCCCAGAAGCGTAAATTTTGCTTATTTACGTACCCGCTAAGATGGAAATGGGCCTCATCACTCATGATTATTTTTGATGAAAAATCATCTTCATTATTGCTCAAATAAATAGTCACCAATATTCCGCGTTCTGGAGCAGTATAGCGTAACATTGTTTATTAACGTGTATTTTGCATGTGTTTACTACACAAATGTCAAAACAGAACTGACATTAGGGCCCAATTGCAAAATTTATAGCATTTTCTGATAGGAGTATTACTTTTGCGCCACTTTGTACACAGAGAAACCAGATTAATTTTAAAACCGTATTTCTTGGTTGGAGCCACCGATATATTTGTTTGTCGCAACCGAAATTCGACTAATGCAACAGAATTTCGGTTGAAGCCGAATATTTCAATTGTGTCAAGAAAATATTTGGTTGGGAGAACTAAATAATTCGGTTGCTGCAACCAAAACATTCAGTTGGCAAGAAATTCTGTTGTCACAATAAATCTGTTTTCTCTGTGTATATTTTCGCTAAAGAAAATAATTTTAATATATGTATGGTATATTAATTAGAGGTATTGATTACAATGCAATTTATGGGAATTTATTGAATTATGTTTATTCAAATATCATTTTTAACACTTAAAGCACACCATGACGATGCCGCTCACGTAGTAAAAAACGTTCTCTTGGTTTTATATGGGCAAATTACAAAGGTTCAGCATCTTTTCAAATTGGTTTTTTTGCGATTCCAATTGAATTTCTTTGCAAATCCAATTAGTTTTTAGCAGATTTCCCAATTGGATTTGAAAAAAGGTTTAAAACAGGGAAATTTACTCAAATTTTTGCAGAAATCAGGGGAATTTGCTCAATTTTCCCCTGTTTTCTCAAAGTTTCCGAACCTTTGTATTCTGTATAAAATTTTATTTGGCTGCTGACGGCTTTGCAATCTCTATACATATTATTCCTCTATGCTTAAAGATCGAAGCATAAATATAACAAAAAACAAGCGCAATTTTTGAAAATTTTGCGGAATTTAATTAGGTTTACCAGATAAGTACCCAGCTTGTTGTAAAAAAGTTTTCTTTATGTCCGACGCGAAAGGTTTAACTGTTAAACGAAAATATGGATAAAATGAAATACATTTAAAATATGGATGATGGTTTCAACAGGATGGCGCTACGTACCATACGTCGACCGCAACCATCGAATTATTGAAATCAAAATATAGCGATATGTTTATTTCAAGAAATGAACTTTTCCATTGGCCTCCAAAGTCGAGTAATTGTTTCGATTATTTTCTGTGGAGCCACGGAAAGCCACTGGTTTATGCTGATAAATAGCAACAACTGACGCCTTGAAGGCCGACATTTTTCGTGTTATTCCTGACATTCAGCAAGCAATGCTCGAAAATTTCGAAGCGCCCAAAAGCTGCTTAGTCAGGAACAGCCAGGGTAGCTACCCAGCAAAAATGAAGCTGACAAAGAAGCAATAAAAGCATTACTACAATGGCAAAGGCATTACTTCTTTTCTAATGATTTCATCGATGAATTTAACATTAGTGTGTCATAGGATTGAAGTATTCAAATGTAGCTATTAGCATTACTCATACTTTACTCTAAGGAATATAATGATTAGGTATTCTGATGCATGAGTGGAAATTTTTCATATACTTTGCAGTATTTAAGCTTTGATGAAAATTTAATTCATAAGAATGCAGAAAAATAAGTTTAAAGAAGCGAAATTTTTGCATTGATATACAAATATTCTTTATTAAAACAAATAAATAATTCTGCATTAGTGAAAAAGCATTTTTGAAACATTTTTCAAAAATTTTAATGCATCAACAATTTTAAATAATTTTTGCACAATTTTAAAATATTTGTGGGCAATTGAAAAAATTTTTACACAATTCTAAAAATATTTTGATAAATTCTGAATTAAAACTGGAAATGGTGCAGTGTTAAATAATAAACATAATGCAAAAATGCACAGAATGCGTAGTCATAAATATTTAAGGCTGAAAAAATGCAAATTACACGCCAGCTACTTTTAATTAAAGGTTAAAAAAATCTGTTTTTCTTGATATTTCAAAACTTTTATAAAAATTGCAAAACTGCATAAATTCTAACCCTCATGAAATTTAAAACTAAAATATAAAAAATGATTTAATAAAAAAATTTAAAAATTTCATCAGAACTATTTTTTCAGTTTGAATAAATGCTTTAGATTCAAAAAATATACGATATACTATAACATATGCTTTAGAAGTAATGAAGAATGATTTTTTAAGATATGCATCGGGTTTATATCCAGAGCACTGCATTTGAAATATGAACATATGAATTCTTTTGGAAGTGCCTTAGAATAACACCAAAAAATCTTAAAAGAATGTGAACTGAAGTTTAGGAAGCAATGAAAGAAGTTATAGTCACAGAATGACTACCATTTTTTTTTTTTTTTGCTGGGTATGTGCCTGAAACCCATCATATGCCATGTATCTTTCGAATATACAAATTTTTGGATTAAAATTTGATTGTTTGTGTTATTTTTTTTTTTTTAATTTTAAGTTGTAACAGGTTTCAAAAGATGCACTGTAAATCGAGAAAATTTTATATTAATCTTACTACCTGCATTTTGTATTGAAAGATGTCTATTGAGGCTGTGGTGTAAATACCAACATAGTTATTTAAGCTAAAAACAAAATTGACAAATTTTCCATTTTCTTTCTCGAATTCTTTTGTAAATGTACTTCTTTCAAAAGATATTAAAATTCATTCATATGTATATGGGCTTTTCCAAAAAAAAATTTAAATTCTTTGAAACTGAATTTGTTTCTCAATAACTTTTTTAATTTTTATAGTTTGGAAAACATTGCTGGTCATTAGAAAGGAACATTCTGAGACTGCAGGTACACAGAGAAAATAGTTTCATTGTGTAATAACTTCATTAATTATGATCTTAAATAAAAAAAAAATCCGTTGAAATGTGCTAATTTTTACGTTATTTTTCATCTTTTTATAATAAACACACTGGCACAGAATTGAAAACAAGTTTTTTATAATCTTTCAATATTGCGCATTTTTAAACCTGGTTTTAAAACCAACCGCTCAATGGATTAAAAATTTGGAAACAGCAGTTGCTCTTAACACAAAAATTAACGCCGTCACAAAAGTTAAAGTCTATTAGGTTGATTTCGTTTTTTGTATGGCCTCAACTGATAAGGAAAGTATCCCAATCTTAACACAACTGCTTTTTACTAGAAATGTTGTAGGTACTTTTTTGCTTATTTGTATTTACTGGTGTGAAAATTTCAAAAATGTTGGGTTGTTATGGCTTAGTTTAGCTCTATGGCTATCAAACTCACATTTTTTATTCCTTATTAAAATTTAACTAACACGGATTTTTCCCTTTTTTGATATTCGTGTAATTTTATACATTTACAAATTATTCGTGAAAGCCCTTTTTTGTACTTTTTGGAACATTTTTGATATATATTTGAGGTCGTTTGGGACATGCTGTTGAACAGAAAAGTTCGCAAATATCCTTTCCATATTTCATCCTCTAGTTTAATACCTTTCTTCTTCACATATCCAAATTCCATCAAAATCGGGATATTTCTTTGTGTTTTTTTTTTATTACAGGTTAGTTGAAAAGTTCCTGCGCTCGAAATGAAAGAATACTCTTTTTGTTACGAAATATATTTTTTTATTCAATATAATATCCTAGAAGCTCAATACACTTGTTCCAATGATCTTTCAGTAATTTTATCCCATCCTTATAATGGTTTTCCGGAAGCTCTGCAAAATAACCGTCTACGGCTGCTATGGCCTCTTCATGCGACAAAAAATGCTTTCCACGAAGGAATTTTTTGAGATTTCCGAAGAGAGAGTAGTCACTGGGAGCCAAATCTGGTGAATACGGTGGATGTTCAAGCAATTCGTACTTTAATTCTTTGAATTTAGCCATCGTCAAAACACTTTTGTGAGCAGGTGCATTGTCTTGATGAAAAACGATTTTTTTCTTCTTTAAATCAGGTCTTTTCTCACGAATTTTTTCATCCAGCTGATCGAAAAGGCTGCAATAATATTGAGAGTTGATTGTTTTACCTTTCTAAAGATAATCAATCAACAAAATTCCTTTAGCATCCCAAAAAACTGATGCCATAACCTTCTTTGCTGATCGTTGTGACTTCACCTGCTTTGGAGCTTCAGACCACTGTAAACGTTCTTGTTTTAATTTGGGATCATGATGGTAGATCCAAGTCTCATCCATAGTTATAAAACGACGCAAGAAATCGGTTTTATTCGGCTTAAAACGCTCCAAATTACGCTGAGAAATTTGTTTTCGATCCAGTTTTTGTTGAATTGTTAATGTGTGCGGCACTAACTTTCCAAACAGTTTTTTCATACGTAATTCTTCATGTAAAATATGGAGTACTCGTTCGTCTGAGATGCCTATGGCATTAGCAATTTCACGCTTAGTCAAATTTGGATCTTCACTACCTGCTCAATGATTTCTGCTGTCGTTGCAGTTTTTGGTCGTCCTTAGCGTGGATCGTCTTCAAGGCTGGTACGACCACGTTTAAATTCACCAACCCAAAATTCAACGGCGCGTTTTGAAGGTGAGAACTCCTTATACACTTCTAACAATTGTTCATAAATTTCCTTTGCTTTTAAACCCTTCAAAACAAAGAATCTAATGTCTGCATGATATTAAATTTTTTCCATATTAAAAAAAATCAATGACACGTCAAATTCAAATGGCTTGTAAACAAAGAAAGAATTGACAGAATGACTTGCAACTTTGCATGTGTTCTCAGGACAGTTATACCAATTTGAGAAAAAAAAAGTTTGGAGCTAGCAGTGCCATCTCTTAGAACTTTTCAAGTAACCTGTATTTGAGAACATAAAATCAGTATTATTTAAAAATTTAATGGACTTTTAAAATTATTAAAATTGTTAAAATTGTGTATTTTGCTTTTTTATAACAACGATTTTTCCTGATTATTAACAACTAGAAAAAATGGTAGTGATGCACTTTGTGAATCCTGACCACTATTATTATTTAAATCCAACTTGACGTTAAAAATGTAACGAAAATGTAAATATTTATTAAACTGGTCAAAATTAGAAATCTTCTAAATGCATATATATATTTGAATCAGTCATTCAAAAAAACAAACTTTAAAAAAAACAGACTTTTAGTAAGAGTTGATATTTTCTGTTAAATGTAAAATTTTATATTTTTTGTTACAAAAACAGAAATTTTAATATTTCCTATTTCTTTTTTTTTTTAAATATAAAATTAATTCAATAAAATTACAAGAAATTCAAATATACACACATACACAGAATAAAATTACAAAATTTTGTTTGTAATATTGAACATCTTCCATAGAACATTTTTGATAATACAAAAAAAAATCAAAGAATTTTTATATGCAAATAACAATTGACAAACAATTCAAACAAAAAACTGTTAAAAATCGAATTTAGTTTTAACAAATATTTCAATATTACTTAAAATTTGTTGATACTTTTTTCTGTGTAGAAAATAAAAACACATACATCTGTGTGTGTTGAGTTTTGTAATTACATACAAATAAAAAAAAAGTGCTTACGTTCTGTCAGTTAAGAAATTTTTGGTTATTTTAAACAAATTTCGATTGGTTTTACTACGAGTACTTTTCTCGATTATAATTAAAAATCAGTAGTCCTCTTTTTGATTATATTTTCGATTAATTTTATTTGTATTTTAGATTGGTTTTATCAAACATTGTGATTGAGAATTTAACAGTAGCAATTTAATGGACGGGTTTTATTTGGTTTTTAACAAAACAGACAAAAAACATGTAAAAAAAAGTATGTAAATTCATTACTGCTTTTTTACCAAAATTGCAGAATTTGCAAATCAAACTGATTTCAATTTCAGTAATGTTGCATGTTTTCTGAAAGTTTAGAAGCCATAAATATGTATACAAAGTATAAATATAGCTGTATTAGCTTTTGGAAATCTTTTTATATATTTTTTATTTTTAATATTTTTATGCTAAAATGCGGTTGTCAGATATTAAGTAATTTTTTGCTCAATCATTATTTTTTTATAAAATCAATTATTTACATTAATTAATAGAATACAGTATTGTAACATTTCCATCCTCTTATGTTTTTTGCTTAACGACCGAGTTTCAAAATTTTTTAAATTTGAAAAAATTTACTTTTTAAAACAGAAAAAAATATTTCAAAAAATTGTCAAATTACGCACTAGCATACATTATTGATAATAAAAAAGGCAGTTAAGAATTTCCACTTAAAAAATAAGTTAATAATCTAGGACTCACAAGATAGCGTCAGAATATATTCTACAAACATCAGTTTAACTCAAAAACTTGTTAAAGATTTTTTTTTGAAATTAAGCACACCTAAATAAATTACCAAATTTATTAATTTTCCAGAAGCTTTAACTTTTAAAATAATATTAATGTATCAACAATTTCCGGTTTGAAATTTTACTGATACGTGTTATTTACAACAAAAATCTAAACTATTTGATAATTTAATTTTTTGACTTATCTTCAACTTTTATTGTTCTATAAATAAATCAAAATTCCAATATATTTCCCATAATAAATTATCAATTTAAAAGGCAATATATGTTATCGATATCTGAAAAAAAAAATTAGGGTTAAGTATTACCATTGAAGTGTTTTTGTTGTTTAATAGTTGTTGCAAAAATATCATATTTTATTGTTGAAAACCGTACTTGTTATGGCCATCGAATTTGCCACTAATCGAATTCTTGCGCTTACGATAACTGTCTATATATTAAATTATATTTTTAATTCTTATAGTCAATATTCAGATGGCTAATTTGATATTTATATTCCAAATAAATATTACTACGTTTCACCATATTTTATTTTAAGAAAAAATTCAGGTATCGAACCAAAACATTCAGATTCCTATTTAGTTCACAATCTTACTCACCTCACTACAACTACGCTTAATTTTTTCTGCTTTATTTGCTATTTCGACATTTGAAAATTTTATTTTAATTTAAAAACTTATTTTTGACTTTTCCAGGACTTGCACTCAGAAATTCGTAGTAATAGGCTACTTTAAACAAACATCACAAACACTTAAAAATTGTGAAGCCTAATTTTGAATTTAAGTAATTAGATGGAAAAATAAATATAGTATAAAATTAGTTTAGTGGTGTATATAACACAGTATGTAAGTCAAGATGACACATGAAAACCACCGGACACGTAAACTTAACTTTGGGTCGTTAGGTCGTTTTGGAAAATTAGGTCGTTTTAAAAAGATATTTATATTTTGCTTTTCTACACAGAGAAAAAGTAAAAGTACTCACTCCATTAAAGTATAATCAAAAAATATATTGCGTCTATACAGCCAGAATAAAAATTCGTGCTGACAGCCGAATTTGCAGCCAATCGAATGGTTCGGTTGTGGTAACTGAATTTTTCGGTTGTGACTACTGAAAACATATTGACACATTAGTAATTTCACTGGAACAACAGTTGTCAGTTGCCTCAATAAAAATTTGATAGTCGCAACCAAACAATTGGGTTGCTGCAACTGAACCTTTCGAATGGCAACAAATTCGGTTGTCAGCACGAATCTGTTTTCTGTGTGTATAGAATCAAGAGATTTTTTGATTATATTTTAATGAAATGAGTACTTTTGCAATGAATTTACTTATTGTTTTTTTTTAGTATTTACTATTAACTTATAATTATTTACTATTATTATTATTTGTAGTTCAAATCATAATTATAGCCCCCAACATTAAATACACACTGGGACATGTTTAATTCGAATTAAAGTACACCAATACGTATACGTAATATTTGCATTTATAAAACAAATTACACATACGACTTTTTGATATATTACACAATTGCATAACTGATTTTAATTACTCTTATGCCGTTTTATTTTCTAAAAAACATGTCGAATTTTTGGATTGCAAATGAAAAGTAATATTAATAAACACTAAATAAGTAAAAAAAACAATAAATAAAGTCATTGCAAAAGATTTTTCGAAGTTTTTTTTCGAAGACAATATAAATTTAAAATCTAAAAATATATTTCAAAACGACCTTAGTTTTCCAAACGTGGTACATCACTAGATTTCACGATCCAAAATTAGGTTTACGTGTCTTGAGGTTTTCATGCGTTATATCGTTGTAATCAATACAATCCACAAATCAAGTGGTTCTACTAAAACTCTAATTTAATGGTATATTTTATCGGGATAATCATATTTGTAATTACCACTTTTGAATATTGAGTATCATTTTATAAACTTGATAAATTGGACAAATTTTCTAAAACATTCACTAAATAAACGATTTATTATACTGCAAACTATTACTAAAAAAATTGTTTTTAAATTTGATTGGATATACCACTAATTGAAAAGTAAGATTGCTTTAAGTTTCTTTTTCCATTACTTACAGTACAACATTTTAACATCTTTTGTGGATTACACCGTCAGACTGAAAATATTAGACAAACACCGGACTTTATACGTCTAAAACTAGAGATTAAATGGAGTAAGACTTCATTTTCGGTGTCTCATTTCGTGATTCCGTTTTCTTTTAAAAGTACCTCACAATTTTAAAGGACAACATTTTTAATAAAAATAATTTTTTATACTTTAATAGTGTCGTCCCACAACAACGATATTGATGACAAATGAAAGAGGAGAATTAAATAAATTTTATGCAATATTTTTACTTTTACATATCGCGAAATAAATAAATAAAACTCAACCGTAGCGGTAGTTGGTTTTCCTACTAAGCCCGTGTATAGATTAAAAAAAAAACTTCTGTTAATTAAAGAATTCTGCTAAATGAAACGAACAACGACTTTGCCCGGAAAAGTTGTAATATATATTTATTATCGTTGTAATATTGTGGCTGGAGTACAATATTTGTCGAAATCGCAACGAAGGAATGTAAAGAAAAATCAGTGGAATTGAAACAGTAAACATGGAAAATTTAATAAAAGGAAGTGGGCTGCGATTTCAACTAAAACACTAAACCAGAGGAACGAAGTATATACAACGAGGAACGGGAAACGATTGGATTGATTATAACACCACGTACCGGTAAAGAAATTGAATGATTTGAACATCTTCCAGCGGACTTTACCAAATTTTTCTATTTTAATGATTTTTCCTATTCTAACATTTTTTGAAACCCGTACCATTTCAAAAGACAAAATGTATACAAACATTTTACTAGAAAATTATAAAATTAAAATCGTTAAACATATACAGCATTATACTAACATAGTACTGTGGCAATGTTCCGCCTGTTTTATTTATGTGTGTATGTGTTAATGGTAATGTGTTTAATTACTTAGCGAATTATTAGTTGCAATGATATTAAAAAAACATTGGCATGATGTAATTAAAAACCATTGAAATGATAATGGAGATAATTTTATTATAATTGATATCAATGAAATGCTGATTAAATTATCAACTTATTAGCACACTCAATTAATTAGTCCCTTGTATGCAATACTATATAACCAACAATTTACATTTTATTTACTCCATTATCTAAAGAAGACATAAAAGTAAATCATTAAATATTTGTTTATACGACCTTACACCTCTTAAATAGTAACCACAAACTTTCTTAAGTTAAACCAACACTAGAAATTTCTACACCACCATCTCTCTCTACCCTCCAACCACTGCTTTTTTTTTGTCAACCATCAATGTTGTTACAATTTTATAAACTTTTAGTTATTTTTTTTTTTCTTTATCTTATCCTTAATTGTCAATTTACTTTTTACAGCATTTAAAATTAGCGACAAGCTGTCTTAAGATTGTGTCAAAAACTTCAGAAAGAAAATTTTCACATTGTACTGTATCTTAGTTCAAATTTATTTTATATTCTTAGCATTACATTGTTTTGCCTTTTGGGCAATATTCTAATTGTCATTGTATCTATGCAGTTAAAAACGGGCATTATATTGTGTGAGTGTAAGTATGTTTAAGTTGTAAATAGCGTTTCTTTTGTTGTTTATTAGCTGTTGTAGATTTTGTTTTCTAGCAGGCAAATCAAAATATTCTTTTGATGTCATTATTGGACATTTAAATCATTTATAATTATAATTAATTTATGTGAAAAATTTTATTAGACCATTATTTATATTATAAGTTTTTGTGATATAACAAAAAAAAAGTTTTCTACAGTCATTAATATTCTCAGTGGTGTAAAATGTTTTAGTCATCCCGATACATAATAAAATATTACGATAATCGAATTCCTAGAGGTAAAGCAATTGAATTTTTAGTATGCCACCTTGAAGTGGGGTTCATAGTATGAACTTCATACTCTAGAATAGGAACAGAATTTAAATAATTTTCCAAAGTAAAAGAAAAAAAGGTAATAGTGTTTATAGACGCATGACTTGTATTTCTTTAAATTGTTAGTCTTAGAAAAGATATCTGCTGTTTAATCCACATACGGTTAGTTCGAACAATGAATAAATTATCTCTGTAACGCGTTGTGCAGAAGAACACTTCCCATGGTACGACGATGCATAAAGTGTGACAACCGAATTTCTTGCTAACCAAATGGTTTGATTGTAACAACCGAAATATTTAGTTGTTGTAACTTAGTGTGAAAAATTATGTTCCAACTGAAAGTCTGCTGTATTAACCGAATTTATGTCGCTTATAACAATGAATCTGTTTTGTCTGTGTATAGGTGCTGCAAATAGATCAGAAGGAGTAAAATATATGAAGAAAGCCAAGCCACTGGAATACCTCTCTCAAGAATTGAATAATAATTTTTTTCCAGCAAATATCACATGGCATTCTCATGCCCAGAACATCAAGAGCTTTAGATTCCCCCATATTGTTCCACACATGTATACAAATGACATTGATGGCCTTAAGGGTCAACTAACAACATTGGGATATTCTACAAAATTTATTAAAAAATTGCCGATACTCAAAAGTGATAGCTACAAATATAGTTACCCTGATCAAATATACATATCATAAAATTAGAGTCACAGTAGATCCAACCGAATTTGGAATTTCATTGATTATAGACACAACCAGTGTCGTGCCCCTTGGCACAATATTTTTTTATTATATTTAGTATACATCCCAGCAAAACTTTGGTAATGGGTACGATATTCTCATGCGTAATGTATGTTTGTTTTGACAAACACTAACGAAAAAACGAAGCGCACCAATTCATTTAAGTTAAAAGCAATCAAATACTATATGCGTCGATAGCTCAGTGGGTAGAGTTCTTGGCTGACAACCAGAGTTCCTTCCCAGCAAAACTTTGGTTATGGTTGCGATATAATCATGCGTTACCTTGTAATGACATAAATAAAATATTTGTAATAATTGTTTTTAATAAAAATTCGTCTTTTTTAAAAATCTATTTTTAGACACATTATTTTTTCAATTCTCGTAACCGTATAAGTAACCCCTTACATTATATGCATTACTTTGAGGCTCATCACCTGTAAAATTCATCAATGAAGTAAGGGGTAAAGTAATCCATCGGACCCTATGGCTATCCAGCAAAACTTTGGTAATGGGTGCGATATTTTCATGCGTTACCTTGTAATGATAGCTCGATTCCTTTTTCATTATTTGCAAGCATAAAGTAATAAGTTACTCATTATAGATTATGTAATATATGATTTATAAATGTAAAGTAATAATTTAAATATTTTTGAAAATCTATTTTTAGATACATTACTTTGTATTTTTTTGTAAGCAAAAGGGTAATGTATGTTTGTTTTGATAACACTAGCGAAAAAACGAAGCGCAACAATTCATTTAAGTTTATAGCAATCAAATACTTTATGCGCCGATAGCTCAGTGCGTAGAGTTCTTGGCTGGCAACCAGATTTCCCTGGTTCGATTCCCATCTTGACCACATTATTTTTAATTACAAATATTTCAAATAAAATATTTGTAATAATGTTTTTTAATTAAAATTCCTCTTTTTTAAAAATCTATTTTTAGACACATTACCTTTTCAATTCTCGTAACCATATAAGTAACCCCTTACATTATCACCTCTAAAATAATGGGTATATGCATTACTTTGAGGCTCATCGCCTGTAAAATTCATCAGTGAAGTAAGGTGTAAAGTAATCTATCGGCTACACATTACTTTACACGTTATTTGGTAATGTGTGGTTTTGCTGGGATGTATACAACATAGCTTGTATTTTTTGTTTCCAATTGATTTTTTTTTTGCAAGTCCAATCGGGTTTCAGCAGATTTCAGGGAAATTTGTTGAAAGGAGAAAAATTTGCTTTGAAATCAGGAAAATTTGCTCAATTTTTTCGCAGTTACCGAACTTTGAATGTGTTCAAAATTTTATTTGGCCGCTGCTTACGATGAAATCTGGCTGTATAAAACCTAAACTAAATTTAGGTTTCCAAATTTCTACGAAATTTTAAAAATTAAAATAAAAATATTTTTCAAAGAAATTTTCAAACCTTTTTTTCAAATTGTATTCAGTTTATAATGAATAAAGCTTTCATAGAGCTTTTAAATGGAATTATTTAATTTGTGTATCTTCTTTTAAAACAATAAAATTCGTGATTCCAATTGTATTTATTTTTTTTAGTTAAAAATCTGAGATTCAAACACCACATAAGGTCTTAACTGGAATCCGCAAAATTTAAGAATTTTAAAATATTTAATTAACAACTTAACTTATATAAACATTCAAAGTAGTAACAGTATTTAAAAAGTAAGAATTTATCAAAATGCTGCCAAGTTTTGAAATTTCTCTATTTGTAATTTGATAAAATATTAAAAGCAAAAAAGCTAACAAATAAGTTATGTGTTTGTTAGTAAAAGTAGAGCAGGGCATACAATATAATTGCTATATTTTGTGTTCCGGTGAAGTCAATATATGAAAACAACTTTCGTACAAAGGCTGCCTCAAATGTTCAAAATATATTTGTATACAAAAAATTAAGAAAAATCCGGAATAAAAGAACACAATTTATATTTAAAAAAGTACAAATAAAATTCAAAATTTGCAATTGATACTTAAAAAGATTAATTAAAAAATGCAAAACGCAATAAAAAAATTTATTTAAATTCAACAAATATTTATTAAATTTAATTTGTTTACATTTCGAGTCATTCCAATATTTTTCGAAACAATCTAATCGTTTTTGAAATGGTCTTTGCATTTGAGTAAATATTTGCACGTGGCTATTCCACATTCCCATTATATCTGTGCTGCTTTTCAAAATTCTATGTAGTTCACGGCACAAAGTTGGTCACTACTTTCAAAGATATTTTTTAATATTTGTGAATAAATAATGTTACGCATTTTTGCAATATTTCTGTAAAGAAGCTCTCATACGAGATACTATTTGTAAAAATAATTGGTTAAAAAGTTATATTAGTTTAAATATGAGGTTTATATTCAACTTTGAGCCGCTAAAAGTATCCAACTTTTAGTATGGATACAACTTGAATTTTAAAAGACCAAAACAGCAAAGATTTTAGAGGAACATGGAATATCCATAGAATGACTCTTTGGTTTTTTTAAAAGCATTTCATATTTTTTGATTTCAATTGATATTTTTTTAAATTAAAAAATGGAGTTCTTTGAAAATTTAATATAATATTTTCTAAATTTAAAATGTGACTTATTAATTAATAATTGCTTTTTTTAATGATTTTCAAATAAATGTTCTAATAAAAGTTAATTACACTGTCCAACAGCATTTTTGGAACAGAATAGCGACCCTATAATTCTGAAAGGGTATGTTGAGTTGATCATTTTTGTAGAACAAACTTATGGTCCAGCACGTCTGAGTATTTTTTTACAGTGGGTCAAAGTTTTCATTTTTCGGTCGAAGAGAGCATTATACTATATGAAAAAAATGCTGTAAGTTAATGTCTGAGAGAATTCTAATGGTTAGAGTTGTATTGTGGAATTGTATGAGGATTATTTTTGTGGAAGATCTTAACCCTCTAACTGGTCTCTTTATGGGTCAATTTGACCCTTTTTTCGAGAAAATCAAAAAATTCATTAATCGTAAAGAGCTTTATTTACAACAATGGGTCTTTGGTGATCCCCACTGAAATTTTCCGGCAAACATTTTCGTACAATATTTTAATCCTTAAATGTCCTTTTTTAAAGGATATTTTTTGATTTTCTCGAAAAAAGGTCAAATTGACCTATGAACAGACCAGTTAGAGGGTAAAGATCTTCCACAAAAATAATCCTCATACAATTCCACAATATAACTTCGATCATAAGAATTCTCTCAGACATTAACTTACAGCATTTTTGTCATATAGTATAATGCTCCCTTCGACCAAAAAATGAAAACTTTGACCCAACGTAAAAAAAAACTCAGACGTGCTGGACCACAAGTTTGTTCTACAAAAATGATATACTCAACATACCCTTTCAGCTATTCTGTTCCATTCAAAAAGTCTTAATTTGTTGGACAGTGTTATTAGTCAGTAAATCTTAATAAAATAATGGCATATGAACATATCAATTAAGTAGTTGATATGTTAAATTTGCTGTTTAGAAATGCTGATGAGGTTTTGTGTTTCCGGTCACTTGCGCCATTTAGTGACCGGTTTGAAAGTTTGCCAAACTGTTGCCAAACTGCAAGGAGATCCGCATTTTCTTGCATTTACACCAAAACGCGAATCTGTTCGGTTTCTTGAACTTTTTTTTTGTAAAGAATGTTTTGTTTTAATTTCTGCCACAATGGCCGTGAGATCCGAAACATGGTGTTGGAGACTGTCTAATTTAGAGACTGACGGGGTATATGAAATTGATGCTGTACTTACTGCGGAAGTTTCAAAAATAACCTGCATTTGAGATGGTCTTTTTAATCAAAGTGTTTTCAAAAAAATTTCATTTACGTTGTTGTTCGCTAAAATTTGCATCTCTCGAAGTAACTGAGAAGGTCTTTTATCACCAATTTCTGCAGATGACAAAAGCTCGACTCGACGTTCTTCAGAAATGGCAAAATGATCAATTAGACGTTTCTTGAGTTGCTGATAGGCATCTGCAGGAGGATTAATGACTATGTCGCTTACAATGGTTAAGATGTCTTCATCCATTTCGACAATTACAATAAATAATTTAGTTGATTCTGAAGAAAGTCCATTTTTCATAAATTGTGCTTCTGCCTGGGCAAACCATAGAGCAGGATTCGACTTCCAATATCGTGGTAATTTCATATTATTTGTGGTTGGATTACTTGAACAGATCATCGCTAGAGTTGTTGAAAGAGTGGTGATTGTTCGTGGCATTTTTGTTTAACGTGCGGGATCACAAATTAAAATTGACAAAAAAAATAACGAATTTATTTTTTATATTTTATTCAAAACGATCTGACTCTATTCACAAATTAATAAAACTTAAAAATTATTATTTTTTTACTGACAATTAACAAAGTGCGATATCCAGAGTTTCCCACAGAACCAAAGTTACTAACAGATCAGTCTTAATCATTATATACAATATTTAGATAAAATAATCTCAAGTATGACAAATAGATTTTCTGGTCATAAAGTGAATGTATATATTAAATCTCAGTGCATGTGATAAATAAGTATTAAATAAAAATTTTATATGAGTTTTAAAGCTGTAAATTTTGTTTTAAAAGTTTTCAATAGGCCAAAAAAATGAGGTTTTGAAATTACCAGCTTCTAAAAAAAAATTTAGAAAATATATTTTCAAGAGTTTCAGATTCCTCAATACTTAAATATGTACACTAATATCTAAAATATAATAATGTAAAACACAAAACACCAATTAAAAATTTCGATTAACACAAAAAGATCCAAATTCAAAATATCAAAATTCTCCCACAATAGAAATTTACAATTTAAAAGAAAATTTTTCTCAAAATTCTGACAACAGAAAAAATATAAAAGAAAAATGGAAAAGTATAAATTAAACCAAAGTAATTTCGAATATACACCCAAATCAAAATTGTAGTATCAGAAGAAAAAAAATGTATGTAGAAAAAAAAAATGTGTGTAAAGAAATAAAACATTATTGAAAAGTGTCGACATCACAGTCTCCCGTTCAACGCCTTCTGCAAAAACCATACAGGCGATTGTTAAGAATTAAATAAGTATCTATTTAATTTTCAAGATGGTAGTTTACCATACTGTGACCGGCATTTTAAGCAACTTTTTCGAAGAGATTATCTCACCTATTTCATAACTATTTCACATGCATGGCAACCCTTGAGTACCATAACGGTGTGTATAAAAATTTGTTAACTTCAGGTAAAAAAACATTAAAAATCCGTGCACCTTTTAACCTTACTTCTTAAACCCGTCCAAAAATGAGTGGAAAAACACGGGTCCTGCCGATATTCATACGAAATTTGTTAAGATCGGATAAAATTTATCTGGGGAGCTATCTTATATATAAATTTTATTTTTTTTCGTTGCTTTATGTCACTGTTATACAAATTCTACTGACCTTAATTAACCGAATTAGGTCACTTGTAACAACTCCAGTAACTCGCATGTAACCCATAGTTCGATTGCCACAACCTCCTACACTCACCAAAAAAAGTCTGTAATGGCAACTGAAAATTTTGCTGTTACTAAAGGAAATTCTGCTAATTTGAGCCCAGCGGTATTTTTTGCTAATCTTAGCAACACATGTCTGCTGACATGTAGTACAATAAAATTAGTAGAAAAATTAGTTGCCGCTACTAAATTTTAGTAAACTTTTTGTAAAGTGGAATTTAAAATCTGTTTGCTAAAATCAGCAAAAAAAATTACTAAATACTAATAATATTACTACAAAGTTTAAGATTAATTTTTTTTTCGAGCATCAAAAATTTTGATTATATTTTTTAAAAAATATTTTTACAAAATGAAAAAAAAAATCAAATACTTTAAAATTTTAAAAACATAAACGAATTTATTATTTTGTTTTAATTTGATAATTTTCTTTTTGCAAAATATTTTAGTCAATTTTTTTTTTTACTTTAAGGTTAAATTAAATTGTTTTTAGGGCTGATTTTTAGAACTAACAAACCCTTTTGAGTGCTATTTTAAGTGGATGACCTATTTTTAAAACATGAGTCGGTATTTTCACTTTCGATCCTTTTTTAATCCTATGTAACATTTTAGGTCAATTTAAGTTTGTATATAAAGTTTTAATTATTAGAAATAACATTTCCTTCAATATCGACTTTTTTAAAATTAGTAATTTTTTTTGCTAATTTTAGCAAATCGGTTTTAAAAAATTTGTAAAATGATTTCTGAAATTAGCAACGAAAATTTGTAAATATTCTGTAAAAATTCTGTAATTTGTAAAATGTAAATAGCAAAAAGATTTGCTAAATAATATTTTTTTTACTAAAAATCAGTACGAAAATAGTAAAGTGGGATTGAAACCCGTTTACAAATTTTTCTACTAACTTTTTTTTCTGAGTGTAGTGCGGCTGCATTACCCAAATACGCTCGTGAGTCTTTATAAAAAACAACACTATATAATTTGTATTCATCCAAAGTATTTTAGTAATCAGTTTTTGTGTCTCCCAAACAATTTCAGTTAACCGACATGTGCTCTTTTCAAAATCCATACTTTTTTTTGCAAAAATATCGAATTACATAGAAATCGGAGCTTACAAGTGTGGATACTTTCCTTACTTATATAAAAAAATATTACTTAAATATTTTTGCAACCAGAAGTCTTTTCATATATATAACGTTTTTTATTTTAGGAATTTCTTTTTTCACCAAAATATATACGTATTGCAAAAATTACTCCCACAAATATTAAAACATAATATGTATGTTGATGATGTTTTGTTCGAATATTGTCGAAACAATTTAAAACTCCTACATTTAACCTAACAACTACGAGTACTCTTACATTAAGTATTATTGTGGCTGTTGTCACAAGTGCATAAATTGCAGCGCCATCTAACTTACATTACAAATATACTTGAACTAAAAACAAAAAATATCACTTATGGTTTAGACAAGAAAAACTACTCATATATTTCGATACATACATTAACTCTAATGCTAACGTTTGTTGGTCTTTCACACATTGCTGTATAGTTGAAAAAATCATTTCCGTTTTTATTTATAAAGGGTGTCCCAAGAAGAACGCAATTTTTAAATCTGGCAACATTCGAAGTGTCATTGTTTGACATTTGAACAATTGTTATATTTTGCTAGTAGAAGGTACGAGGTTAGTAAAAATGGAGCGCTACACGAATGAACAACGCATTCTCATTGTGAAATTGTTTTACCAAAATGGTGAACGTTTTGCGGCTACAGTTCGCAAATTGCGATCAATTTGGGGTCACAATAATGCTCCAAAAGAGTCAACTGTAAAGAGATTAATGGATAAATTTGCCGAAACTGGGTCTGTTAGTGATGTAAAGACAACAACGCGCCATCGACCAGGTCGATCGACCGAAAATATCGCAGCTGTACGTGATGATGTCGCTCAAACTCCATCCACCTCAATTCGACACCGAGCTCAGCAAATTGGTGTCTGCAAATCCACTTTGCAGCGAATTTTTACGGAAGATTTGAATCTTCATGCATACAAAGTTCAATTGACTCAGGAACTGAAGCCAGCTGACCATGGACAGCGAAGGGAGTTCGTTAATTGGGTATTGGAGAGACAACATGAAAATGCTGATTTTGCCGATAAAATCATCTTCAGTGACGAGGCCCATTTTCATCTTGATGGCTTCGTCAATAGGCAGAATTGTCGCATTTGGGGTGAGGAAAATCCTCGAGTGATTCACGAGAAGCAAATGCATCCTCAACGTGTCACTGTGTGGCGTGGTTTTTGGGCTGGAGAAATCATTGGACCTTTTTTTATGAAAATGAGGCAGGTCAAGCGCAAACAGTCAATGGTGTTCGGTATCGTGAAATGATAACCAGTTTTTTCTTGCCTAGAATTGAAGAAATAAATGTGGAGGTCATGTGGTTCCAACAAGACGGCGCCACATGTCATACAGCCAGAGAAACAATTCAATTGCTGCATCAGTCATTTCCCGGTCGTGTTATTTCGCGTTTTGGAGATCAGAATTGGCCGCCTAGATCATGCGATTTAACACCATTAGATTTTTTTCTTTGGGGTTTTTTGAAGTCGATGGTTTACGCGAATAAGCCGACGACGACTCAAGCCTTAAAAGAGGAAATTGGACGCTACATTAATGAAAAACCGCAGCATTCATGCAAAACGGTCATTGAAAATTTCATTAAAAGATCGCGTGCATGCCAGCAAAGCCGCGGCGGCCATCTGCACGATATATTGTTCCATACATAACTTCATTCTGTCTACTTTACGATATAAAAAAGTTTCACGATTTTTTTTTAAATATCTGTGTTTTATTTAAAATTTAAAAATTGCGTTCTTCTTGGGACACCCTTTACATACACATAGCGTCAGCTTATTATTGTGTTGGACCTATACGCCAAAAAGTATTTATAGAGAAAAATGATAAACAAGGTTTACATTTTTTAATTTTTGCTTGCAAATCGGGCATTTATATCAAAGTCGATACTGGATGTCTCAGATATGATATGGAAAATCGAAAATCTAATAGTAATCAGACGATTAATTAATCTTGAGAAGCTCTTAGTCAATTTTTTATTTTGCGAGAGAACGCTTAATGAAATTGGAAAACCTCTCGATAGAAAATTTATTTCAATACAATAGCACTACAGGCAGAAAGATTGCACTCAAGGAAATTTTTTATTCAAAGGGTTATAGATTTTACTAATTTTATTTCTTTAACTCTTAAGAAATAAAAAATCGAGGGACGGCCTTTCTACATTAAGCCATCTGTATTTCGAATTATTTGTCTTGATTACACTAGTATGTACTAATATTGTTGTTCATTTTTAGTGTGGCTTTTTTGGTCGTCGTAGATTATGATGATTATATTTGGCCACAGCCATGGGAAATTTTTCACCAATAACATACACATGGTTCTGATATTTTCTTGTTTCCTTTTTATTCTTTTTTTAATCTAAAGTAGCTTAATATTCTTTTGTCATATTTTAATGTTGTTGTGAAGTGCAACGAAAAAAATTTCAAAATGAAAATATTTTAGGACGTTTGTTCAGTCAATGATTTTAGTTGCAGCAACATTAAAATCTCAGCTTCATGTACAAATACTGAACAGTTTTTTGTTGCTGTTGAAAATATAATGGGTACGACCGCATAGGAAGTGCTTATAAAGAATGTATTCCAAGCTACTAACTTCGATTTTTATAAGATTATTACATGTTTTACTGAGAAGAAGAATATTTTATACACTCACAATATATTTTCCTTTACCGACTGTAGTTTATTTAAAAAAGTAATACGTAAAGCTTGTTTTTAAATGAAGAATCAATTGAAATTCATAGAAATATATTTTTTAACTATTTTAATCAGTCATTCAAAAAATAAACTATAAAAATTTACAGACATTCAGTAGGAGTTGATATTTTCAGTTAAATGTAAAATTTTATGTTTTCTGTTTCTCAAAAATGAAATTCATATAATTCTTTTTTGTTTTTTTTTATTTTTTTAACCAAAATAGTTTGTTTATATACAAAATTATTCCAATAAAAATTACAAGAGATTATTCAAATATACGTACACATGAATCCAATAAAAATATATACATCCGCGTGTGTTGTGTTCGTTTTGTAATTACATATAAATAAAAAAACTTTCAAATTGAAAAACAAACCACAAAAGTGGTTTTTTCTAACTTGTCGTCAGTAAAAATTTGATGGTTAAACAACTTTCTATCGTTTTTACTTTTGTCGATTATTGAATGATTGAAAATAAACAACAAAATTGGTTGAATATAATGCACAATCTGTAGTCCTCTTTTCGATTGTGTTTTCGATTAATTTAATATGTAGTTTAAGTTGTTTTTAACGAAATAATATTGTAAGTGTATATAGCTTTATTTAAATACTATGAATAACTTTAATACTGTAGAATTGAGAATTTGTAAAACTAAATAAAATTACGCGTATACTCCATCAGTGGATAAAATTCCGATAGAAATAGTTTTTAGTTTTTTTAATGACTTTATGTTTGGTGAATTTTTGTTCAACATATCGATGTAATTTTAGGTTCTCGCTTAAAATTTATAGTTTTTAGATGGCCAGTACAGCACATAATATCTTAAGTTGAATTTTGGAATATTTCTTAAAAATTTTAACATTTTTCAAGCAAAATTATTGGATGCAAGGAACCGGTTGTAGAACAACCTCTTATTGCATGCAACCTATTCTACCTAATGGTCTACCATCGATGATTTTTGTTTGAGTTTGTCCCAAAAGCAACCGGTTCGTTTATTCAAAACTAAAACATATGCTTCACTTTTCGAACCCATTCTGGAACTGGTTGTTTCATTGTTGAAATTTATATGAAAATTTTTTAAAAATGAATGTGTTGGGCAAAGCTTTGAAAGAAAAATGTATTGTTCTACGTAACCAGTTACAGAAGAGATTTAACCATATATCAATTTATCCTTATGATATTAAATTTAAGCTTCTGGGAAAGCGATTTTGGAATATAATTTTAATAAATTTGCTTTTCGTTTTTGTTTTACGAAATTAAAAAGTAAACAATAGATCAGTCCAAAGTAATATTCATACATTATGTTTTATAGCAAGTTTTGTTTCACCGGTTCTGTGGAACCATTAGTAGAACGGGGTTATTAACAACAACAGGTATTATAAAATTTTGCTGAAATATTTCATAGGATATTTTTGTAAAAACAAATAAAGAATTTTTTGAAAAATTGGTGAGGGTAAATATCAGTTTGTCTGTTTATTGTAGTGACGGTAGCAAAGACGCAAGCTCAATTTTATATAGATTTGTATGAAAGAATAGTAAAATTGTCCATACAAACTTGGTGTATTTTAATACACCTAAAATAGTTTGTAAGTTAAAATAACAGAAAATGTGATTTACAAGAAATGATATTTCATTTAAAAACCGGTCTAATTAATTTTCATTTAAATAAAATGCCTTTTGTTATTTATTTTAAATGTTGATTAAACAACTGGCACATTCGTAAGAAACAAATTATATTATCAGTTAAAATAAATGTCAAAATTTTACCTACCGATTTCTTAAAAAATAAATGATTTTATCATTTATTTGAAATCGTTTCCCTTTGTGCATATGAAGCTATAAACACTTTTTGTCTGAATGTGTTTGTGTATGTATGTGTGTTTAAGAAGTTCTTATAATTTGAATTGAAAAGTTTTATATATATACAACTAATTCAAGTAAAAAAAAAAAAACAAATTGGAATTTTTTGAATATTATTTTTTGAAACAGACAGCAAACAAAATCTAAATTTGTAATAACTGTTACCACAAATTTCAGTTAAGAATTTACCCACAATTCTTATTAAATTTCAAACAAAGAAAAAAATAAATGAAACTGAAAAAAATCTGTAAATGATAGTAAATCATTTCGAATTAATGTATAAAAAAGTTAATTTAGATATTTCTTTGACAAATAAATGTATGTTCCTTTATTTTTAAATGGAACGGAAAACTTTTTTATTAAACTACAAACAGAAAACTACATAATATTCTCAGAGTACAATTTTATAGAAGCGACTGGTAAGTAAAATATTTTTATTTGTTTTTTCACCAGTCGCTTAGAATTAAATAATATTTTATATTCAGCACAAATATTTTTCACTTCAAAAAATTTTCTTCACTACTAAAATTTTATATCACCAAAAAAAAAAATGTTTTCACCTTTTAACTACAATTTTTATTCTTAAAGAAGAATGTGAACAATAACAATTTTCAAATATTTTAAACAAATAATTGTTAGAAAACGAAAGTGAATTTAAATAAATATTTTTAATTACTTAAAATTTTGTGATACTTTTTTCTATGTCCACTTAAAAAAAATCTGAAAGCGTGATTTTATTTTTTTTAATACTAACTACTATAAATTTTCAGTGATTTACCCAACGTTGTGCGTTTATTACCAATGTCAAAGGACCTTTGGAACAATTCTTTGGGGATGAGACAGCCGAAACTATTGGTCAACCCCTCTTCCAATGGCACAATTCTGGCCCTTGCTTTACACTTCGCATTGAACTTCCATTTGTGGAAGATGAATCTGTTGGAATCGCCTCTTTGTCGGCTATATCTTGAGGGAGACGAAACAACCATCATCATTTTGTGTGAGTGTGTTGTATTGCATAGGAACAGAAGGAAAGTTTTGAATAGGCAATTTTTAGGTCCGGAAGATATTTGAAACTCTTCTCCATCTTCTGTAGTAAAGTTAGGGAATATAATACAGAATTGGTTTAGTTTTATATGGGTCGAGGTGCCGGCCGTGGGGCCAGATCTTGACTTAATATATAATTTATTTTCAAAAAACTTACGCAATTTATCTTCTGTTATCCGGTAGATATCGCTGCCAATGCAAACTAAGTTTTGTTTCACCACCTTCCGATTTTTGAAAATGTCCAGTATTCTAAAAACTTAGAGAGATAACGCAAAATGTTTAACTATTACCAGCTTTACCTTAACTCCGTAAAAAGGTTATCTCTATCAAAAACCGGTAGCTTAAAACTCAAAAACTTAGTGGGATAGACCAGAATGCATGAAATATGTGCTCCTTTCAAGCATCCATATAGATCCTTATTACATTCACTTCTTAAATCCAAATCTGAATTAAATCCTGTAGGGGTCTTTTAAGGATCCCGTGTGAATGCTAAAAACTAGCCTATTTCAAGTTATCCTTACAGAGCTTGAATTTGTTAAAAAAAAATTGTGAACGTATTAAACCTTTTAAAGTTGCTTCAGTAAATAAATCGAGTGGCAAAAAATTCGAGTGATGAAAAATTCAACTAAATAATTTTTTTTAAACAAGATGTAGTAGATGCAGATGCCATCTGATGAAGAGTTGGTAAACTTGTTAAAGCTTTTAGTTCAAAGTCCTGTTACGGTATTTAACTTCATTGAATAACTTTTTTGTAACAGTCCAACGCGCAAACTATCACACCGCAATGCCACACAAACAACTAATTCCTTCGAACTGTATAAAGTTTAAAAACTGCTTACGAAAAACCTATGTATTTCACATTTTAAAACTAAAAAATATTTAAAAAACAAAAGAAAAATTAAAAAAAAAATCCTAATATTTTTGAATATCGTTCTGAAAGGTCATACTTTAAGAAGGATTTAATATAAGTCCTAAAAAAACAACTCTGGCTTTCCAACGGCGGGTAAAAGTATATCACAGCAATAGACAATCCGTACTGGTTTTTTCACTTTTTAGAAAGTGACCGAGAACATGTCAAGATTTAAGTAAATAAATAGAATTTTATAAATAAGTTTTGAATATGGTTATATAATTTTAGTTCTGAATTTTGCTAATACATTGAATACAGTACAACAAATGTAGTTGTATTTAGATAATTTTTAATAAGGTGCATGGGTACGTATGAGTAATATTTATTAAGTTTAATAAGTTAAGCAATATTAAATAATATCGATGGTTATAACTTGCGAACTCTAAATTGGCGATATATTCAGAAATGGAGATATTACAGGTAAACCATTAAATTGGGTTTTACCCATTTTTTACACCTTCTTTGGTTTATTATTATTATTATTTTTTTTAAATGCTGTTATGAAGTTTTTTCTAGTAATGGAAAAATTGCAATTTTTCGCTATATTTGCATTGCTTTTATAGCGAATTCAATATAAATATACAAAATGTTTTTACATTTTAAATATAGCTCTTTCATCCTCTGAAATATCGTCGTATAAGTATATAATGAATTTCCCCTTAAATATAGGATGAATTAATTTAAATCAAAAATTGAAAACCTGATGTGATGGAGAAATTCTGAAGTCATCGCACCTGAGATTTTTAAAATAGTATAAATAAGTGTTATTTGTTTTATTTATGCAAATATGTATCGCAAGTCGTAAATTGACAACACGTAACTAAAGCAAAACGACTTCTCAATCATACATAGTACAAAATTTCTGAATATATTTTCAGTTAAGGGTCCACAGCTTATGACCATTTATATGATCTCTTGTGCTTTTAAAAGCTTTTGAGTGACTTATTTCAGATTTTGTGTCGTAAAATTTACTAAATATCACGTGCATTAGAATCATACTAAATATATATATCACTCATACGCACCCATGCACCAAACATCAGAGTACAAATTTCCTACAATACGATGCAACTACATTTGCACTATAATTAAGGTACATATTCTCAAAATCTAATCCGAACACTACTAATAATTTAATTTTTACCAATAGTAAAACATCTGAATATTTTTTTAAAATATTAAAAACATAAATAAAATATTTCATAGAAATTTTAAAAACAAATATTCAGAATTTTATTCCGAAAAATTAAAATTTTTTTATTTATATAAATAACCTTTGAAATGTTACGGAATTAAATACTGCTATGCTCTTGGCATATTACAAAAAAAAAATAAATTTTTAATTAAAACAATTAAAAATATTTGAGACTTCAATATTTAACGAATATTTTCTCCAAAATAAAGCAACACAACACTCTAAAATTTTCTAAATCGATAGAAAATTATCTATAATTTTTATTATAATTAAAAACAAAATAAAAATAATTTCAAATTCCTTTGTAAATGTGCACTTTGGATACCATCAATAGTAGTTATTTCTAATATTATATTTCTATGTGACGGTTACAAACGCTATACTCAAAACAGCTATAAATATCAACTATAAACTTTCAACAATATTTTAAAACTTATGAATTTGGATCTGTATTAATAAAACGAATTTAAACTTAACTGAAATTTGGATATGTAAGAAATCTGACAAAATTAACGCATAGAAACCAACCGTGAGATGAACACGCGGAGAAAAAACATGGTTGCTGCAATCGAGTATGGTTATCACAACCATGTTATTGGGTTTCGAACCATTAACATGGTCGCTACCATCATTATTAAAGTAAATATTTTACTATTTCATGATTGAAATCTTCTATTTTATAACATGATTAGCTGTAACTATGCTGTGGTAACTAAAATTCTAACTATGAAAAAATATGATATTTATGCAGTCATAAAATTCTGGCAACAATCAAAAAATATTTATACATCAACTAAAACATGATTTTGACTTTTACGTTTGTAATATTGTCTTGTTTTCATAAAAACCAAAATGTTATTAATTCAGTCAGTTTGTTTTTACTACAAAATGTCTTAAAAAAATAATCATATATTGTTTACTAAAACTAAACAAATATCAGCTGGGTAGAAAATTACTTTCATGTGGCATTAAAACATTTCATCAATTCACCCATTATAATCCAGTTTTTTTTTCTTTAAACTTTAGAAGATTTTTTTACACTAATCAATTCATTGTCAAAAAATTCTATTGAAAGATTTTATAGTTTTTTAATTCTTTTCAATAAAAACAATTAGAGATTAAAAAAAAAATATGTTTATGAATTCATTTCTTGTAAAAAGTTCTCAAAATATTAATAAAATATTTTTTATAACAAAAAGTCTGTAAAACCCATGATTTTTTTTTTTTTGTACGAAAAGTTTTCTTACACAAAATAATAGATATTTATAAATTTATCTGATAAAAATATTTTTAGATTCTATGGACTTATACTTAAATTTTCAGATTCTCCAAACTGTTTCTTAGATAAAAGTTCATATGTTCAAAAAAAAAACTTATATCCTAAGGCCTTTCTTTGAAAGAAAAATTCATAGATTCTGAAGTCTTTTCATCGTGAAAAATAATTAGATTCTAAGGACTTTTTGTAGTAGATTCTAAAGACTTTTTTATAAAGAAAAATTTCTAAAAAAAATCTTAAATATGTCTAACGACATCGAAGATTTTTTTTTATTAAAAAATGTCATTAGAATTTAAGAAAAATTTTAAGTATTTTTCTTAAAAAAAAGTCCACAGAATCAAAGTTTTCTTGAAAGAAAAGTGATTTTTTCCCTAACAATTTTTCTTCAAAAATCAATTTTTATAGAAAAAACATATGTATAGGAAATATTCTTAAATGTAAAGAGCTTTTTCATAGTTTCTAAGAACTTTTCCTTTAAGAAGTTTTCTTAGATTAGGGATCATATAATAATAATACAGGAATCATAATATAGTTATGAGGGGCCATAATATGATAAAATTTTAAGCATACTATGATGACGTGCGACCATATTATGATAAATTCAATATCATAACATGTTTATTTAGGACAATAATATGGTAATTTTTAAATCATAATATAACTGTAGGGACCAATTTATGGAAAAATATGGTTATTTTATTATCATAATATGATAACCATATTATAATACGACTATGGTTGGCACAACCATAAGCCCAAAAATATATGATGCTCTTCAAATATGATTGCCCCAACCATGTATTTTCTTTGCTGGAAACCACTGCCCACACACAGAGAAGAAACATGGTTGCAATATGATCACTGCTACTATATTGTGCTTGCTGCAATCGGGTATGGTTGTCACAACCAAATTATTGGTTTTCTAACTATCAACATGGTCGCTACCACCATTATTTAGTAAATATTTTACTATTTTATGATTGGCGCCTTCTATTTTATATCATGATTGGCTGTAACCATACTGTGGTAAAAAAAAATTCTATGAAAAAAATATGATAATTATGCAACGATAAAATGTTGGCAACAATCAATAAATAATTATACAATCAAAGAAAGAAAAGTTTTTAAAGTCTGTGATTTTTTCCCTAAAAATTTTTCTTCAAAAACAAACATTTCTAAAGGAAATATTCTTAAATTTAAAAAGCTTTTTCATAGTTTCTAAGATCTTTTCCTTTAAGAAATTTTCTTAGATTATGGATAATATAATGATAATCCAGGAATCATAATATAGTTATGAGGGACCATAATATGATAACATATTGAGCATACTATGATTACGTGGATCATATTATGATAAATTTAAAATAACATGTTTATTAGGGCCCTAATATGGTAATTTTTGAATCATAATATAACTGAAGGGACCATATTATGGTAAAAATACGGTTATTTTATTATCATAATATGATAACCATAATAGAGCACGATTATGGTTGGGACAACCATAAACCCCAAAATATATGATGCTCTTCGAATATGATTGACCCAACCATGTTTTTTCTTTGCGTGCACAGGACGCTCGATTTCATTTAAAATAATAATGAATGGGCGTTAGAGAGATTTTTCATCTATACTGAACTTGTATGTGCTATTTTACCTTGTGCTTCAAAAAAAAAAAATTAAAAATTTATAAGCATTTGTTTGGATTTTAATAAAAATTTTTAAATCTAAGTTTGTATATGTTGGAAAAAATTATTTTGTCCATGCTAAAAATAAGTCTTTTTACCTATAAATATATTTTACTTCTATCTCAAACATTTTTCGAGATATCTAATATAAACTTTGAGAGTTTCTTACATTTCCGACTTAGTATAGTTTGGAGGGGTCGATATAAGCACTAAATTTAGCCAAGCCAACAAATTTAAATATATTTTAATGCGCTTTGTAATTGAGGAAAAGAAAAAAGTTTCCATAAATTTTTCATTGTTTGTTTTATAATAAGGCATACGTTTTTTTTTTAACTTATCTGATGGTAATCAACATTTAAAGTTTCCATTTTTTTTTAGCTGCCTAATGGTTTTTGTTTTACTTGTGGACTTTTTACTTCTTCTACTACATCATTGTGTTTTGGTTGTAGGGGTGAAAAAGAAAAAAATAATTGCCGCCAGCGTAATTTTCCATCATTTGAACATGAGCCCATTGAGGATTAATAAAGAGGTTTAATATTTCTCTACGCGTGATTTTTTCGTCGATGAAAACTAAGGGATGTGGAAAAACCTTAAGCGTAATAAGAGTGGTGTTGGTGAAAAGTCGGGTGTTAAGGAAATTATTGTTTGTTATTGTTTACGTTAAGATTGTATCAGTTTTTGTTAGTAAAAAGTTTTATCCAGTGTTGCTGTTGATATTTTTGTTGTCGTGGTTGTTTGCTCAATGATTGGTAATTGTGTTCTATTGTTGTTTGTCTATTTACTTTTTTACTTTCTTTTATTTTCAATCTACATTCTATTTTTATAGCTGAACATGATGCTTTTAATATTGTTTGTATTTTCTGTTTGTTGTTGTTGCAGTTTCAATATTTTTTCTTTTCTTTCCAATCTTAGATTCTTAACAATAGATATCGGGTACCAGAGCACCATAGGAATTAATAATTTTAATCTCTTTTGATATATGAATTAAATTCAACACTATTAAACTGACAATAGGGAAATTCTTCCTTCCAATTAATGTGTTGGTTTCCTTGTAAAAGGGTTAGAGGAGGGATTAAGAGCGATAAATTATGATGAACTTCAATTCCGCGAATTAGTTAATCATAGAAGAGTTGTTAAGCGCCATTTGATGGAGATTTGGCAAACATGTTAAAGCTTTTAAGTTCATTTATGTTATTTTACTTCGGTGGGGAACATCGAAGTAGCGCTAACGGATATGTATGAGGGATAGAAAACTCACACATATTTTTTATCTAAATTAATGTTGTCGTAGCTGGGGATCTAACCTCTAACCCTTCAAAAATTATGAAAAAAATGTTCAGTGGGGTTCATGTATTTGATCTGTATTTACTGTTCCGAAAATTCGATTCATCAATTTCCATTTATCCGCAAAAAAATAAATGCCGATATGGCAGCCCTAAAGTGTACATTAATTCAGTCTGGCAACTCTGCAACTCTAGCTAGCAAGTTCGACAATGGAAAACAACAAAACCTTCCATTTACCTTAGAGACATCTGTTGGCGATATAATTTTAGAGATATTTGCTATCACCAAAACCTTTCACACACCTCTAGATAAGTCTGGGCAAAAACACTTGAGCATTTCTTATACTTTCCAAAAGAGATTAGTATTATTAAATTCTGGTAAAATTAAGATTCTATGTAAATAAAGTTTTTCTATTAAAATTTTAACTGCCCAGCAAAAATAAATGGAAGTGATTCTTAAGGAATTAATTTTTCATTGATTCGAAAATATCGTTTAGTCCTGATTTTTCTCTTCTAAGGAAGTTCTTTTTCACAACTTCCAAAAATGTGATTTTAAATGAAAATTAACACTTTTTAAATCTATCACGGGTAACTTATTTTGAAAACAACCAAAGTTAAACACTTATCATACATATATATATTTCTATAAAAATTTGACTTAAAAATTTTTCACTTATTCAATCTTTAACGTATAATTTACCAGAAACAACAACATATCTGCCAGTTAAGTTCTCAGGTAGAAGCTAACAGAAGATTGTGAAAATGAGTCTTAGGCCCGATTACTAATGTCCTGTTAAAATTAAAATTCAAAATTTATTCGGGAAGATCAAAAGATCTAATTTTTCACTAAACCATAAGAAGGGCTTTAGATGCAATGAAAAAGGATTATAAAAGAAAACTTCCACCCTATGACACCTCTATGTAAAAATCATTGGTTCCGATCCAAATTTTCACAACATCGGAATCAAAATCACTGCTTCTTTTTCTCTTCTTTTGCATTTTTTTTTTTTTTTTTGCTGGGTGTTGTTTGTTATTTACAATATAATTTAAAGAACACGACTTATTTAACAAAGAATTAAGTCAACAATTTTTAAATGTAAAATCGTAACAATATGTTATGTTTCGGTTTGTTATCATGCAAATTTCTCTTTTATAAATAACTATAAAATTTATATTTTTTTTATTAAACATCAACTGAATGGAATGCATTTTCTGGTCAGCTACTTATTTCATCAATTTTCTTCGCGTCTTATAGAGTTTTATTGTTAATATCTCTTATTCAATTCACAACTTTAAGGAAAAAAGATTGATAAATCTAACACCCAGTTGATTTTTTGAGTTAAGATGAAATACACTTATGACCTTTGCGTATGTCATATCGGCTATCAGCTGATAATTAAAAGATTTGTATTCGGTTTTTTATTTGTCTGTAATTAAGCATTGAATTAATAAGAAGGAAATAATTTTATGGAATAAAGTTGGATTGACTTCAAAATCTGCATTCAGTTATAGTGAAATTAAGCTCGAATTGAATAAATTATTTCGAAGCTCTGTCGAGTACTCAATGTCTATTTAAAACTTTCTTATGCTTTATTTTCTTGTTTATTTTTTTTTTTTTTTTTTACTTTTGCTATAAGTT
This sequence comes from Eustalomyia histrio, assembly GCA_949748255.1. Taxonomy (NCBI): domain Eukaryota; kingdom Metazoa; phylum Arthropoda; class Insecta; order Diptera; family Anthomyiidae; genus Eustalomyia; species Eustalomyia histrio. The sequence continues at coordinate 66,306,145 of OX456526.1, forward strand.
GACATTTTGACATTTTTTGTAGACATTTTGCATTGATTGGTATTTACTTTTTTAACATCATTTTATTTTATGTAATATTGTACTTGTGTACATTTTGGAGGGCAATAATAACAATAAATAAGTACCTAATATTTCTATTTTTAGAAACTTGAAATATTAATGGGGCTCGTCAAATCTCGTTTAATGTTCGTTAATCGAGAAAAATGAGTACAGTAAAAGTTCGGCTTTATTGTTATCACAACTTTCAAATAGTAAGCGATAAATGCAATGCTTGATTTTTTATTCGTGTATTGGGAATTGAACATACGAGGGCGGTCCCAAAATAATTCGACCTAAACAAGCAAAACAAAACAAATTTGGGAAGAATTTTCTTTATTTCTCAACATAATCTCCATTTAGCTCGATATCATTTTCTCAGCGATATTTAATAGCATCGATACCCTGTTTATAGTTAGAACTATCTATCTCCTTAAAATTGCCATCAACCGCAAATATTTTACCGCTGTGCCATTTTTTCAAGTTTGGAAATAGTAAATAATAGGACGGAGCTAAGTATTATGGCGAATGATGACATTTTGGCCATTTTTTTCCATGTACCTAGTTTCTAATATGTATACAAATTCACTAAGATCATTTATTTTTGATGACTCCAAAATAATACTAAATAGCGTGGCGCCTTGAAACTTTAAACATATGTTTTATAAGGTTGCCACATTTCACCAAAGAATTTTTTTTAAACTACCACTATCTATATGTCAGGTCGCCTAATTTTGTTACCGCCCTTGTAAATTCTTTAACACTTCTTTTACATAGCCAGTTAGAAAAATATAAAGGAAAATCACTAAGAAGGCATTTTTACAGGTGATACAAGTTATGGCAAAAAGTGCTTTCCCAAAACCAAAATGGTAAGATGATTTCGACAAGATAGCTGTCTTCTTAAAAAGCATTAGAAAAGCACTGGGGAAACATATTTCCATTTTTGTAATAAAATATAAGGTGGTCTTATACCAGACTTTCTACAATAAAACTAAAAAATGTACCTTTGTTATATTTTGGTCATTGCGGGACTTGAACCCAGTTCGTTAGAATATCAGACCAAAATTCTGCCCACCAAGCAAACAAGACATATAACAGCAGATATTTAAATATATAAAGGAATGATAACAGCTGGATCATGGTTGGCTGCACTTCTATGCCAGCTCTGGTATAAAGTTTGTTGGAACTGGGTAAAACTAACTTGTCAACGTTTATATTAAAAAACTACTGTTATAAAAACTAAAAAAATGTCAGTTAAAGGACACGAAGTCGGAACCTTCCGACTACAAATCTTTTTTTTTATCAAAGCGTCATGGTTTTTATAAGTTCAATGCTGTATTAGCGCATTGATTCTTGTACTGGAAATTACTTTTTACAAATGCTAGCATAAGCAATCTAAGTGAATTTTTGGCCTGTGCTTTTTTTATAATACAGTAAAAATATATTTAAAATAAATCCTGGAGTGCTGAAACTCTCTTCTGCCAATAGTTAAATTTTAATCTGCCAGTATTTAATTTTTTGTAGCACTGCCAATTTCTGATTTAGTATTGTTTAAATATTAAAATATTTATTAATTTGATTTACCTTAGCTGAGTAATGATAAAACTTTACCCATGTAGGCTATTATGGTAATTATTTATTACCATAATAATTATTCTTAACCATTATAATAGAAGCGATAGAAACTATATCTCGAACCACTTAATAATCACTTAATTTTCGAAAAGGCTATGTATAAAAAAACTAAGTAGACGAAAAAACCCGTATTGACTTTAGACCTTAAAAAAATTACTTAAATCCAATTAAAGCTAAACATATATTGTGCGTTTTTCAAATTGATTTAGGGTTAATTTTATCCTCTAAAATTTTTGTTTGGAGATAAATAAATTAATTTTGCAAAATTTTAACTTTGCGCACAAACCGAAATATGGTGCTCGGAACTCACTCCAACGGACTTATCCCACGATCCGATTTTTTTTTTAAGTCTAAAAATTTTTCGATCATAATCTTAATAATGTAAATGCGGGTTTTACAAAAGATTATGGCCGAATTTGAATTTTTTAAAAAAAATTTTTGGATATACCCCTGAGGAAAAGGTCCTTGAGCCCGGCCAATAGGGCAAAAAAATAATGTTATCGACGATGACGGTTTTCGAAAGACCGGAGATTTGCATAATGCCCATTGGGGTTAAATCATGTCACGGCGAAATATTATTTTTAAATATAAAATTTTTTCGCATGAAATTTTTCTATAAATTTTTCTAGGAAAGATATGTTCATGTCACGCACAAAATAAAAATCACAGAGCAAGCCAACTTATTCAAAAAAATATGTGTTAAACCTCGAAAAAAACCAAATTTTAAATTTTTCCTTACCAGTTAGCAATTCTCTAAGCTCTCCAAATATATAACACTAAAATGTCTCAAAATATATTTTGATATCAAAACTAATTCAAATATTTAACTTTTTGTTGCGGTTTTAATATGGAATATACACTTTCAATAAAATTGATAAATTTTAAAAAAATCGAGCAATCAGAACAAGAAATTCAAAATCAAAATGTTTTAATTGGCAGATTTTCAGAAAATGTATCAATTTTTTGTAATATGTTTTTTTTTTCCTTTCAAGATCATGAACATTTTTCTATTCACAATGAATAACAAAAATATAATTTTGTAATTATGCCGAGATCCAGAAAAAGTCATTAGACGCCAGCGGAAAAATGAATTTTCTGGTTATTATAGTCTTATAGTGTTAACTGTAAATATCTCTGATTTAATTCACAAATTTAATGGAAAAAGCTGATGATAGCTAACCACATATTGTGAAAATATAGACTGTTCATTTATTACTCCCACGAAATATATATGCACTCACAATATTATTTAGTTAAAATCAAAATAAAATACATATCAAATTTATCGAAAATACAATTAAAAAAGGGCACTTCTGATTTTTCATTATATCCAGATCATTGTGTTTTTATTTCCATTCATTGTTTAATAATCGACAAAAGTAGTAAAAATAGTAGAAAGTTGTTTAAAATAATTATCAATCTTAAACCGACAAAATGTTTGAAAAAAAACTACTTTTCCAGATTGTTTTTCAAATTGAAAGGTTTTTCTGCACTCAGAATATTATGTAGTTAACTGTTTGTAGTTTAATAAAAAAGTTTTCCGTTCCATTTAAAAATAAAGTAAATGCATTTATTTTTCAAAGAAATATCTATATTAACTTTTTTATACATTTATTCGAAATAATTTACTATCATTTACCATTTTTTTCAGTTTCATTAATTTTTTTCATTTGTTTGAAATTTAATAAAAATTTACCCACAAAACGGAAACTTGTGGTTTATTTGTGTCCGTAACAGTTATTACAAATTTAAATTTTGTTTGCTGTCTGTTTCAGAAAAATATTCAAAAAATGTCAATTTACTTTTTTATTTAAATTGGTTGCATATATACAAAATTTTTCAATACAAATTACAAGAACTTCATAAGCACACATACATATACAAACACATTTATACAAAAAGTGTTTATAGCTTCATGTGCACACATACATTTTGTGTTCTACGAGTATATTGAAAAAAAAACAAAAAATACAAAAACGGAAATAATTTCAAATAAATTAAAAAAAAAACATTTATTTTTTAAGGAATTGGTAGGAAAAATTTTGACATTTATTTAAACTGATTATATTAGTTGTTTCTTACGGATGTGTCAGTTGATTAATCAACATTTAAAAATAAATAACAAATGGCATTTAATTTAAATGAAAATTAAGTAGACCGGTTTTTAAATGAAATATCATTTCTTTTAAATGATATTTTCAGATATTTTAACTTACAAACTTTTTTAAGTGTATTTATATGTAATTAAAAACCAACACACTCATACATTCATATTTTTTTCCTTTCAATGTTTGTATGTTATATGTAAACAATATCTTGTCATTTGTATTGAAATAATTTTGTATTAAAACAAACTATTTTGATATAAAAAAAAACGAAAAGGAATTATTTCAGTTTCTATTTTTAAAAACAGAAAACATAAAATTTTACATATAACAGAAAATATGAATTCCTACTAAAAGTCTGTATTTTTTATAGTTTGTTTTTTGAATGAGTGATACAAATAGTTAAAAAATATATTTCTATGAATTTCAATTAACTCTTCATTTAAAAACAAACTCTACGAATTACTTTTTAAATAAATTACACTCAGTAACGGAAAATGTATTTTGAGTGTGTCAAAACTGCTATCAGCTGATATTAAAAGACATGTGTATGTTTTCTTTTTTTTTATTTTTCATTAAATTTAACAATTGACAATTCATAATTTAAGGGACACATTGATAGAGATACATAAGCTTAAATTAGATACATCTAAACTTTATTTCATGAATAATATTGATATTGCCTCCAGGGGAAACAAATTATTAAAAAGTAGGAAATAAATACTATAATGATACATTTTCTGATACAAGATAAAATAACGATGCAATTTTATACTCATATTAATCATAACTTCAATTATGAAAATAAACACAACTACATAAAAATATGTTTAAGTATTACTGTGTAGTTTTTAAAGAATGTGTATAAAATAATAATTATAAATCATTTGTCTTAAATAAACTTTTAAATGTTATTTTATTAAAAAAGCAGATCGATAACAAATCTCTTAAAAAATTTTAGAACAAATTTCCAAATAGTATTAAAAGTATTGTCAATTGAATTCAAAAACTTCACTTTAAGTATGTGTGTTTCCTGAATTTGAGTTGTATTTTTTTTTTACAAAAATTTGCTCCACTTCGTACATGATGGCGATCACAATTTTCAAGTTAATAAAGGAAAATATTCAATAAAAATATTTTCTTCTTCCCGTTAATCAGCACGTTAGAAAAATCTTTAGTAATTAGATCTAATATTAATGATGATTATCTATATGAAGGTTATAAATACTTTAAACTATTTTGTTCAATTGACACATAATCAACATAGTCACAACCTAACATCAAAAACAAGTTCAACATTTGAGTCCCCTTATGAAACAATCCGAGCACAAAATTATAAAATGGCCCGTTCTATTCTACAAAATCGTATGTTTAAATTTTTAATCAAAGTTGTTCAGATTTTTTTCATAACACTTCTTTGCCTATAAATGACTTGCAGAAAATGCTGAAAAGTTATTTTGCCAGCATTCTTTAGAAAAAAAAATATTTTTTAATTTTGCATCATCAACAATCAGTTATATGTATATGTATTCGTTGGAATATGCTTTTTATAAAAAAAAAAATAAACTTTTAATTAGTGTTTGAAAGTTTTTCAATTAACAACACCTGCAAACTATTTATTTCAAAACATACAGTTATAACAACAAAACAACAGCAGCAATAGCAACAAAATCATGAAGTATAAAAATGCGTTGCAAACATTTTAAAATAGCAAGCATATAGAAAACAGAAATTGCCAACTTAATGAATGATAACAAACGCTAAAACTTCGTGTATTACTTTCGTTGCTGGTAGGTGCTAAAGTGGTGGCCACTAAATAGAGAAAATATATATTTTACTAATTATTTGCCACAGGTTGAATAAGCCATAGATGTGGCAAAATATTAGTAAAATGTATTTTCTCTACATGTTAAGGGGTTATCCCTTTAAGAGCCAGGTACTAAAAAAAATCGTTATTTTTTGACTTTACACTAAAATATCTCGAAATTTAATTAAGTGTTCGAAAAAGTAATTTATATCTGCGGAAAATAATTCTGTTAGGAAGTTTATGTAAATTGACCAACTACCTTTTCCATTTTTCTGAAGAAACATCAAAACTCACAATTGTGAGCCTGAGTCTCAAAGGGTTAAAAGTGGGATGCAGAAGAGTACAAATTTTCGTTTTTTGAATTTATTTTCCATTGCATTAAAAAAACTACTCGAGTAAAAAATATTTAATCATAACCAATTTTATATACCTTAATATCTAAATTGATTCGAAAAATGTCAGATCAAGTTAGATCTAGCAATATATTTGGGGATATAAAAGGGTCTAAATTTATCCGAAAAATGGCAGGTCAATTACATTCAGCAATATATTTTGGGACTTAGAAGGATCTAAATTGATCCGAAAAATGGCAGATCAAATTTGATCTAGTTAGAGATTAAGTAGTTAGAGATTAAGTTAGATCTAAATTTATCCGGCCAAATTTAAATGGCAGATACAATTGTATCGGATTAGTTCCAACAATATAATACATATTACGAATCTAGTTTATTAAAAACATATTAAAAAATTTTAAATTAAAAAATATTAAAAGTTAACAAACAATGTCTTCGCCAGGATTTAAACTCGGTCTGCCAAAGTTGTAGTGAGTTAAGCACTCAGCAATGTGTGGCTGACTTTATTAGACTAAATTTTTGATTAATTATGTTATATATAATTATATCTTCGGGACTTATATAAAATTATATACTCGTATTCGGAAATTTGGGAAAAATTTCTACATTTAATGGCGGAATTAATAAAGGGGGGTTAAATTTTAAGGGCCGATCTTGATTTTGTCATTTCTTTTTATTATGAAAATATGGTAGGGTTCAATTATGTATGGAAAAAAATATCGGACAAATAGCCGCCGCGACCTCGGCGGCACATCTCCACCCGATGATAAAAATTTTCGATGACAGTGAGGCATAATTGAGGTTCTATGCCGTTGATGTGCCGAATTATCTTATCCTTTAGCTCTTGAATTGTTGCTGGCTTACCGACGTACAGCTTTTCTTTCAAATAACCCCAAAGAAAGAAGTCCAACGGTGTCAAATCACATGATCTTGGCGGTCAATTGTCATCCCGTTAAAACCATATATCGTCCTGGGTCATATCCTCAATGCCTGGCCGCAATAAGTTCGTTATCATCTCCCGATATCGAACACCATTTACGGTAAATGCTTGGCCGACCTCATGACACACTATCGCGAACAACAGCAATGTTTTCCTCAGAACGAACTGGAAGAGCATGCAAAGTTATTTTCACAGACCCGGTTTGCTGAAATTTGCCCACAATTCTCCCGATTGTATCTGATTTCATATAATTATATATAACTTTATATAGTATTATATAATTATACAATAATATCGTATTGACTGAGAAAAAATGTAGATAAATAATTATATTTAAAAGAAAGATCATATATAATTTTATATTTACCTAGATATAATTATCTTATATCTAAAATTTCTAGGGGTTGTCCCGAAATGAGTTAAAATTTTAAAGTTTTGTAAAAATAATATTAATATAAAAGAAATTAAAAAAACACTTAAAAATGTATCTCCCTTACTAGGACTCGAGACCACCAATATGGAACCATATATAATTATATTTAGTTATATCTCATATCATATCAAAAACTCTATAGGTATGCAAATATCTCAAATTTGTTTCCAAATATTGTACCTTACATAATTGTATCTTATACCCTAACAAAAAATTTTTTTTATATTGGATCATATATTGAATAATATAAAATTATATCTCATACAAAATTAAAAAATATTTTTGATAATGGACTATATATTATTATATCTCAAATGGTATTGTAGATAGCATATATAATTATATATTTTTCTGTATAAGTCATATATAACCAAATACAGTCCCGTGTAAGCCATATAAAATTATATATAGTGTTATATATAATTTCATAGGATAAAATATATACCATACCTTATCATACAAATCATATCTAATTTTATAAAGATCAATATATAACTAGATGTGGCACAATATATGGTAATTTCTAAAAAATTAATGAAACATATAATTATAAATGGTAATAGATACTGAGGCCACATATGATTATATCTAAACTTTTTTACTGGGGTATATAAAAATTGTATATCCAATAAAATGTCTTTCAATACGCTTATTCTGGTGTATAAAATGGTGCCGTGTATTAAAGCCATAGGCAATAAAGCCATATGACCTTATTTCACACCGCATTGGGAAATATTTCCGCAGAAGGAGTGAAATTAAGTTATATGCGTTTGTCAATTTAAGTGGAAATATTGCTATACCAGTGTAAAATGCAATTAGTTGTAATAGTTTCATATGTATTGCCAAAAGAATGCGTTGTTATTGTTAAGCGTTGAAAAGGTATGGCGTACAGGCGTTGGAAGGGGGCCGGCGCGGCGACTTCGTGGCCGGCACTCTTCAACATATTGAACCTTTTTGTTTAGGCGACTGGCTATGCATGAGAACATTTTTCTTACCAAGCGTTGTGCCCAATTTGTCATGCCCATTATCAAGGATTTATTTATTTATTTATTTATTTATTTATTTATTTATTTATTTATTTATTTATTTATATATTTAGTCTATGGAAAATAACATCCTTACAGACTATTATGATAACAATAAAATAATGATAAAAAATACAAACATATGAGGGAGTAATATAATTTTAAATAAACTAGAAATTGATAAGAATGTTATTTAATTATTAAGGTAAAGAATAATGTCTCTTTTAATAGTATCTAAGCTCTTATAAAAATCAAAGATATGATACAATTGATTAAATTCGATACAAATACGGCGAAAAGGATCAGAATTAGCATAATTTGTAGAAAATTATTTAACACTAAGAAATAGATAGTATCTTGATAAGCGATGTGGAACATTTATGTTGAGTTTGCTAACTAGAAAATCTGAATGTAAATCTCCATTAATCAAATTTATTAAAAAAGTAACATTTAACATTTTACGGCGACTATAAAGTGTAGGAAGCTTTATAAGCGCAAGACGGCTTTTGTAGGGAGGTAAGTGCACAGTAGGATTCCAACCAAGTCCACGGAGGCAAAATATAAGGAATTGTTTCTGAACGGATTCAATAGAATTAGAGTGTACGTTGTAGAAAGGATCCCAGACAACAGAACCACATTCAAGAATTGGTCTCACTAGAGTAGTGAACAGCTTTTTTGTAATGTAAGGATCAGAAAATTCTTTTGCCCAGCGTTTGATAAACCCCAATACACCAACTGCCTTATTAATTGTCTTAGTAATATGATTTCGGAAATCCAAACGTCTATCCAATAAAACACCAAGATCATTAAATGTTTCAACCATCTCTAGCCGCATACCATTCATCATGTACAAACCATTAACAGGAAGAGATCTTGAAAACACCATGTATTTGCATTTTTTTACGTTAAGGTCCATTAGGTTCAAATTACACCATATAGTAAAATTATTAATATCGATTTGCAATAACCTTTGCTCAGTACAATTATTAAAGGAAAGAAGTATTTTGGCACGCACATTCATTGTATAATGTTAATTTTTAAAAAATGGATTCACATTTCCATTTGTTAACTGTTCGTGTTTTAAATTTCATAAAATTATCAACAAATTCAAGCAAAGTAACTAAACAACTCTTCATTTATTATTTTTATTTATCACAAATAAAAATATAACTGAAATTATATGTAATATTTCTTTAAATAAATGTAAAAAAGGTTTAAAAAATATATGTTAAAATATTTGAATGTTTTTTAACTATTTAATAATTAAAAAACAACCGAATTATAATTAAGAACCTATAGAATAGGATGCAGAACAACGTATGTCCCATTAGCAAAGGTTTTAATTTCTGCCCTACCACCTATTGTTTTTGTATGGAATTTAGCATATTTGCAATAGGTGCGTTTTATTAAAACTAGAACAGGTTGCTTTCGAACCGGTTCTAGAACCAGTTATAGAACTGGTTTTGGGACAGTGATACCTTACATTTTCACCCCGGGGATCAGTTCTAGAACATGCTCCATAGAACCAGTAGCAAGAGAACCTATTCCAGAATTGATTCAAATACCTGGACTGACTTAAGTAAGTCATAACAGATAGGACCCTTCTGGCCTGGTTGTTATAATGGATACATTTTTCATGGCCAGCAATGATTCGATGCAAAAATTACTCCTCTTTACGGTATTCAGCAGCAATTTGGATATGTTAAATAAACCTTCAACATTTCTCGGCTTTAACTCGTGTGGTACGCAATTTTCTTGCTTTTAAATGAATGATTTTTCAAGTTCTCTTTGAGTTTGACAACATTCTTCATCGAGTCGTGCCTTCAATTCATCATCTTCGACCTTTTTTAGATGACCTGTGCGGTCTTTATCTTCCGTGTTTAAATCACCCTTTCTGAACCACACAAACCATCTGACGCACGATGAAATCAATCGCACAATTACCTTGCAAGCAAAGCTCCAAATTGTTTTAAGTTTAATATAAAAAACAACTACTTATAATGTTAAAATTCATTTTTGTTCTCTTCGCTAAAACTTTGCAAGTAAATTATTTGCAGCAATAATAATTGTTTTTAGTTGGACAGCATCTTTTAAGTTTACCATGCACCTTTTTTCTTAAAAGATTTTTGTGAAGCTTTTATTTTTTGTTAGTAATTTGTTGAAAACTGATTAATATCAGCTTAGTTAAACCAAGTGTAAATTTCAAGAAAACTGCATTTATTTTACAACTACAAAGGAAGTATTCTTAGCGAAGACACCACTGTCTTAATGAAATTTGGACATTTGATAGATACAAAAACATACGCAACCAAGCGTAATTGTTTATGTCATTTATTGGGTTTTGTATGCTGACGATTTTAGGTATTAGCAGACCAAGCACTATTTTTGGCCATATGTATTATATTTAAATTAGATAGCAGCTCCATACCCATATTATAGGCAAAATTGGAGTATTTTAACATGATATATTAATTTATTTAAATTTTGCAAATTTCAGACATGTTCCCATATAAACAAATTAGCGTTTTTTCCCATCCTTTTTAACACCAGACATGGGATTGTCTCTATAACACAACCAAATTTCAGCAAAAGCAGAGGCTATTGTCGAGGATATCTTCCTTGTAAGTGGAACAACCCAACATTATTTTTAACTCATATCACTGTGAATTAAGAAATCATGCAAATTTTTCAGCAAAAATAGGTATGGCCAACGGCTTGCATTTTTATACCCTCCACCATATATGGTGAGGGTATATATCAGTTTGTCACTCCGTTTGTAATATGTCGAAATATAGGTTTAAGACCCCATAAAGTAAATATATTCGTGATCCTTATGCAATTTTAAGTCGATTTAGCGATGTCCGTCTGTCTGTCCGTCTGTCTGTTGAAATGACGATCACGACGCGAAGACGCAAGCGGGGGTGCCTATTTTTATCCAGATTATTGAACATCCTCCCGAGCAAGTTGGTATTTAAAATGAATAAAATCGGTCAATCAGTTCAAAAGTTATGAGTGAAAATGTGAAGGTACCTCTAAATTTTCCATACAAATTTGTACAATTTTTCTGTATCTATTTTAATTTTCTGTTAAGTAATTAAAAATGTTATTAAGTCTTCTTCTTCTTCGACTACATTTATTGTCTTTCATACTATGAGAATAATAACATTAGGAATTATATGAATTTCTATATTTTGAAACAAAAAACATAAAATTTTACATTTAACTGAAAATATCAACTCCTACTGAATGTCTGTAAATTTTTATAGTTTGTTTTTTGAATGACTGATAATAGTTAAAAAAAATATATTTCTATGAATTTCAATTGATTCTTCATTTAAAAACAAACTTTACGTATTACTTTTTAAATAAACTACAGTCGGTAACGGAAAATATATTGGGAGTGTACTTATATCATATTCAGCCCCTATGATTGCTAAAGCTGGGCTCATATAGAATGAGGTAAGGTCCAGAGGAGCTGGATTGTCGTTAATACGTCCATTGATGGTGTTTTTCTCGTTTTCATATATTTGGCTGACAAGCAAATTATCGTGTAGCTCAAGTTTCTCAACAAATCTGGCTTGAAACGATATGGCGTACCTACAGAAGGGTAGAACATCGGCATTTTCATATACGTAACTATTTAAAAATCGTTTAATGAAATTTTCATAATTTTTCCCGATGCATTTTCCTAGGATTTTCCATTTAAAATATCTCCAATTCTTTGGCTACTATAGGAGATATAGTAAGCCTGATTGGGGTTTTCTGTTAAACTTTGTGGGTTTTCGTTTCATTACATAAAATGTATTTTTTGTTTTTGTAACCAAAGACATTTATATCTAAAGAAAGAGCAAAATACATAATTGCTTTAGTGCCGCTACTTTTGAATAGGTACCGCTGAATTAACTAAAACAATACCCTGTCCCATGGCTAGATCCAAAGAAATTGATATATATAGAAAGAGCAAAATGCATAATTGCTTTAGTGCCGCTACTTTTAAATAGGTGGCACCCCATGGTGATATAGCCTTGGATTAGGCTTTCAATTAATTTATTTACCAAAAATATTAAATTAACTACAAACGTCAAATTCTAATGCATTAAGATGTTACTGGTGGACTTATTACATAATTTTAAAGTCAAATTTTCAAATGTTTGACGTAATAAAATAGTATTTTTTTTATTCCATTTGTATTTTTGAGAATTGAGGGATTGGCAAATGTATATTTATGTTCATGTTTTCTTTCATAAAAAAATACACATGAATAAAGTGCAATATTGTGCTCTTAAACATCTAAATGAATATTGATTTAAAAAATTAAGGTTTAATATGCACATAAAACATATATTTTTCATAGTTTTTGGCAAATATTCATTTATGTTACGAAGAAAATAGAAAATCAATAATACTCTACTGCATATTGTAGCACAATATGGCTAATGGAGACTAGCTCTGCAGCAAAATATGCCTAATGGAGAGAATGCAACTTCTGATGAGCCATCTATTGGCAAATAGTTACAACTCATTTTCTTTCTTTAACAAATTAATTTCTTTGCTATATTCTCCCCATTTGACAAACACACTTCAATTTTTTAAAGAAAGAATATTCGTTGCAACTATTTATCAATGCGTGGCGCATCAGAAAGTACATTCTCTCCATTAGGCATATTCAGCTGCAGAGCTAGTCCCCATTAGCCGGAACAAAATTGAGTATTTGACAAAAACTATGCTTTAAAATGTTTTTTTTTGTGCAGTCCATGGTTAAAAAAACTAGTGAAAGTGTAAAGGTGCCTCTAAGTTGCCCATACAAATTTAGTACAATTTCAGAGTAGCGACTGGTACATAACATATTTTCTCATATTTTTTCACCAGTCGCTTAGCAGTAAATATTTTGTATTCACCTCAAACATTTTTTCACCACTAAAATTTTCTTTCACAACAAAAAATTTTTTCACCTCAAAAATTTTTTTTTCATCTCTAAATTTTTTTTTCCAAAAAGTTCTTTTCACATCTTAAAAAGTTGTTCACCTCATAAAATTTTTTCACCTACATAATTTTACTTCAAAAGTTTTCTTATATTATTTGTATCAAAAACAGTAGAGAACATCTTTTTAGGATATTGGTGTAGGGTATTCAAAGATTCGGCACAGCCGAATTTAGCCCTTTTTACTTGTTTTATATAATACCACGACCTTTAACGGAAATATTTGCAACCAAATTTAAAATGTTAAAAAATTCCTAAAACTTATCTTGAAAACATTGATTTTAAGCAAATTCAGGAAATTTTAAATAGGAGATTTTTGGCATTTTTTTGCTTAACATCTTTGCTAATGAACGTACTTTTTTGAAAATGTTAGCTACAACTAGTATTGTTCGAAATAAATAAACTTTTTGGAGACAGTTTTTTACAATACAAATAGGTTTTTGTTTTGTTTTTAGCAACGAAATAATATAATTTTAGCGAAAATAATTTCAGAAATAATAAGTATTTTTATGACAAAGATATATGCCTACTTGTTGGGACTCTTTCCCAACATATTCTTCATTATTACTTTGTTTATAACTTTAAATTTTTTTAAATAATTTGTATATTTAATTATTAAACTTTTGCAAAAACAATAAATTTTGCTAGAAAATAATAATAAATAATTTCAAAATAGGATCTTTCGAGATGCTATGTTGGCGATCCTGCATCAAACCTTTAAAGCTTAAACAAAGACAATATTGTTCTTTGTATAATTCTCAATTATTTGAAGTTATACAACTAATATAGTGTTTGTTTTGGGACCTTAAAGTTATCTTTTTACTTTCTAAAGAGATCTGAAGATGGGGACCTAGAAAATCCCCAAAACGCGTTATCTCATTCTTGAAAGTAATAGATCAATGTTTTGGCTAATAAAACTCTATGAAGTATTTATTTGGAGAATATTCCGATAAAAAATGGTGTTTTAATGACCTTAATAAAACATGAATAGAACACAACGGAGTAAGGCTTATATGGAGCCAGAGCATTTTTGTTATGATAGCAACGAAAAAGAGGATGTGCAAGCAAGTCTGGGCTCAGAAAGGCCATTAATTTACCCAGGTCCTTAGTGTGGTTTTACCAAGAAAGATATTAATACAGCGATCTCTAACTAGATGAGACACCAGGTTATGAGAAACTAGAACGAACAGGAGGGAATCAGAACACTAAGAGTCAATTGAATTGACTTGATCTAAGATTCCTGTGTAGGGGCATTACACATGCCACGCCCACTTATTTAATATGAAAATTACTGACTATAAATTATGCAGGTACTGTTTTGAGGATGATGAGTCAATTGAGCATATATAGCGTGCTTTTTTAGAGTGTCACAACTTTGAGTTGGCATCACTGCTTTATTTGACAACCCATTTAATAGCTGATAGTTGCTTATTGTTAAGTTTGCTTTGGAATTTCATTATAAATCGACTTATACCAGAGCAAAGCGTGCAAATTCTTGAAATTTTTAATCAAAATAATTGTTCTATTCGTCAAACCATTGACAGTAGTCATTTCTGGTTGAATGTGTACGTATATAAGCAAAACTGTCGCTTTTTGAATGAGAAGTGGATTCTTCTTTTGTCGAAACACCATTTCATCCACAGAAAATTACTGTTTGGTGCGCTGATGGAGTCATTTGCCCACATGTCTTCAAAAACGATGATAGTGAGAATGTTACTGTCATTGGTTTGACGAATTGAACAATTATTTTGATTAAAAATTTCAACAATTTGTACGCGTTGCTCTGGTGTAAGTCGATTCATAATGAAATTTCAAAGTAAACTAAACAAAAAGCAACTATCAGCTGTTAAATGGGTTGTGAAAGCAGTGATGCCAACTGAAAGTTTTGATACTTTAAAAAAACACACATACTTGCCAAATGCTTTGCCTTTTTTAACCTGATGATGGGTACATTTGTTTGATCCGAACTATGGGCGGGGCAATAAAGAAAAATGGCAGTGAAGAAGATAACAATGTTCCTAAGAGCCGTGTACAACAGAATATAGTCAGAACGAGCACAATAAATAAACTTGGTCGCAGTGCAGGAGGACATACGACTCAACCCTATTCATTGTAACTCGTTCAAAAATATGTGCTCATTGTCTTGAACTTTTATTTCGCTGAAGAGTAAATAAAACATAAATTAACTTATCTTTCAGAGAAAAATTTATTTTTACTTTTTTATATATTTATTCAAAATGATTTACTACCGAGTTAGAGTTTTCTGTTTTTAGTTTTTATATAACTCGAGGTTTTTTGTTTGTTATTTTCGTAAGTTTATAGCGAGCTTTCAACCTCCTTATATTTACAAAATCAAATTAATTGTGTTTACTCGTAGCTAGGCTAATACACTTAAAAAAGTTTGTAAGTTAAAATAACTGAAAATATCATTTAAAAGAAATGATATTTCATTTAAAAACCGGTCTACTTAATGCCATTTGTTATTTATTTTTAAATGTTGATTAATCAACTGACACATCCGTAAGAAACAACTGATATAATCAGTTAAAATAAATGACAAAATTTTACCCACCAATCCTTAAAAAATAAATGTTTTTTTCATTTATTTGAAATTTGTATTTTTGTTTTTGTATTTTTTGTTTTGTTTTAATATACTCGTACAATACAAAATGTATGTATGCATATGAAGCTATAAACACTTTTTGTGTGAATGTATTTGTATATGTATGTGTTTTTATGAAGTTCTTGTAAATTGTATTGAAAAATGTTGTATACATACAACCAATTTAAACAAAAAAACAAATTGAAATTTTTTGAATATTTTTTTTTGAAACAGACAGCAAACAAAATTTAAATTTGTAATAACAGTTACGGACACAAATAAACCACAAGTTTTCGTTTTGTGGGTAAATTTTTATTAAATTTCAAACAAATGAAAAAAATAAATGAAACTGAAAAAAATCGGTAAATGATAGTAAATTATTTCGAATAAATGTATAAAAAAGTTAATATAGATGTTTCTTTGAAATATAAGTGTATCTTCCTTTATTTTTAAATGGAACGGAAAACTTTTTTATTAAACTACAAACAATTAACTACATAATATATTGAGTGTACGTATATTTCAATCCGACAAAAAATCTTTTTATAACCCAAAGGACGCAGAGCTTTAACAAAAACACCTATTAAAACGTAAAATTTTCTACATTTCCGTCTTTTAGCAACTTGTTCAGTCTCACTTATTTTTTTAATTTTTCAAATAAATGAAAAAAGCATAATTTTTTCAAGAATGTATTGAAAATTGAAATAAAAAACTTAACATCCACACATACTTAGTGGGTGTATGTACATTTTTTAATTCTAAAAACAAAAAAAAAATAGTTTCAAATAATGAATAAACCTTTATTTTAAATGGATTGGTAGAAAAAAATTCTTACATATATATTTAACTGAACAGTGATTTATTTTTGAAGTAAAATTTAATTTCCTTTAAAATATATTTTCTTACAAATAATTTTAAGTGGACTACTTAAAAATGTATTCTTAAAACCATTTTACCCATGTTTACTCTAAAACAAAATTCTTATAATTTTGTTCGGTGGTACTTATAGGACATAGATATTACCTCTCTAAGGGAAATCGGATCGATTCTGAGCCCATAAAAACCTTAAGTACCAAATTTCATCTAAATATATTTGTAATTATAATCTGTAGTTTGATTAGAAGATTTATGTGGACACACGGTTAAACGTCTCTCATTCCATTGAATCAGAAAGCTATTCCGGTAGGTTTTTGGAAGTTACAAAAATTTTCCCAGCCTCATTATACACCGACCACTACACCACTATAGTTTGAAAAAAAAAAACATTTTAACACATTAATCTAGTAGTTTCAGCTCATTCAATGCCTTACATATTTTTTTGAAGTTTGTTTTTAAATAAACCCCTAAAATTTGCTGGGTGTGTTAACTATTCGTGTTTCACAAAATATTGTGAATATAAATTTAACTAAAAAAAAAAACTTCAACGTACAGCTACTTAAAAATAGTTGTTAAAATATTATAAAGAATGGAAAATTATTAGATTTCCACTCTACTAAATAATATGATCACATTTTAAATTTATAAATTGCTAACAATTATATTACAGAAAAACAAAGAAGATGAAAAAGAAAAACATTATTAATTTTCTTTTATATTAACTCTTAAATATATGAGTTGTTAGAAGGACAGCACTACAATAAACGTTTGAGTTTTTTTTTTCTTTTTCGTTTAAAAAATATAATATAATGGCATATATTTTGTCTAATGCGAAAAGGAGACAAGTCCACATTTTATGATAACGAAGGCTTTTAAGAATACAATATTTGCTTGAAAATTTTTTAATTCATAATCGATGGTTAAAGAGTATAAATCCAAATATTCGAAAGAAAAAGGGGGTAGGTCCAGCTAAGAATCCCAATTTGTCTCTTTATATTTGGTTAATTCTCAAGCGGTGTATTGAAATACACCATACAAATATTTAGTTGTGAACAGTCAGTTGCATTTTCTTGTTGTAAAACGTCCAATAGTAAAGAAGAATAATAAAAGTATTTATAAATTTATAGAACCAAAAAAAAAAAATAAATATAAAATGAAAAATAAAGGTGAAAGTAAAAAAAACTGGCATTCACTTGATACTGATCCTTTAATGTGAGGATAACTAGAAATTGAAATTTAAAACCGAGAAACCTTAAAAATTTCAATTTTTTAAAGGCTACGTTTAAACGTAAATAAGTGCAGTATTTCGGTATGTAACACCCTCTCTAATCCTGATAATTGTAATTTTATCTTTTCTTTGATTTTATTTGCTACATTATGGACCCTAAATTTTAAATTTTATTTTATATTTTAGTTATTATTTTAGTTTTAGGCATTTTATAAACATATATTTTTCTATATATTTTTTTTAATATTAATTTGTTTTTTAGTAGTTTACAAAACATATTTGGCCCAGAGGGCTTGGTTCTTGAATATTAGAATAAAAATAAATAAAAATTAATAAAAATAAATATAATTCAGGGAGTATAGAAAGTAAACTTACACTCAGAATATTATGTAGTTAACTGTTTGTAGTTTAATAAAAAAGTTTTCCGTTCCATTTAAAAATAAAGGAAGGTACATTTATTTTTCAAAGAAACATCTATATTAACTTTTTTATACATTTATTCGAAATGATTTACTATCATTTACCGATTTTTTTCAGTTTCATTTATTTTTTTCATTTGTTTGAAATTTAATAAAAATTTACCCACAAAACGGAAACTTGTGGTTTATTTGTGTCCGTAACAGTTATTACAAA
The DNA here is from genome assembly GCA_949748255.1 of Eustalomyia histrio. Classification (NCBI taxonomy): domain Eukaryota; kingdom Metazoa; phylum Arthropoda; class Insecta; order Diptera; family Anthomyiidae; genus Eustalomyia; species Eustalomyia histrio. The sequence continues at coordinate 66,324,799 of OX456526.1, forward strand.
TTTAAATTTTGTTTGCTGTCTGTTTCAAAAAAAAAATATTCAAACAATTTCAATTTGCTTTTTTATTTAAATTGGTTGTATATATACAAAATTTTTCAATACAATTTACAAGAACTTCATAAACACACATACATATACAAATACATTCACACAAAAAGTGTTTATAGCTTCATATGCATACATACATTTTGTATTGTACGAGTATATAAAAAAACAAAAAATACAAAAACGGAAATAATTTCAAATAAATGAAAAAAACATTTATTTTTTAAGGATTGGTGGGTAAAATTTTGACATTTATATTAACTGATTATATCAGTTGTTTCTTACGGATGTGTCAGTTGATTAATCAACATTTAAAAATAAATAACAAATGGCATTTAATTTAAATGAAAATTACACAGAATAAAATTACAAAATTCTGTTTGTAATATTGAACATCGTCCATAAAACATTTTTGTAAATACAAAAAAAATATTTTTTAAAAAGGCACCAACAATGGAATTTGTTAATACAAAAAACTTTTTGTTATTTTTTTGTTACTTAAATTTTTATTTTCAAAGAATTTTTATATGAAAAGTGACAATTTACAAATATTTCAAACAAAAAATTGTTAGAAATCGAGTTTAAATTTTGACAAATATTTTTAATAACTTTAAATTTTGTGATACTTTTTTGTGTGTACACAGAAAAAAGTATCACAAAATTTAAAGTAATAAAAATTATTTGTTAAAATTTAAACTCGATTTCTAACAATTTTTTGTTTGAAATATTTGTAAATTGTCATATTTCATATAAAAATTCTTTGAAAATAAAAATTTAAGTAACAAAAAAATAACAAAAAGTTTTTTGTATTTACAAATTCCATTGTTGGTGCCTTTTTAAAAAATATTTTTTTTTTGTATTTACAAAAATGTTCTATGGACGATGTTCAATATTACAAACAGAATTTTGTAATTTTATTCTGTGTAAGTAGACCGGTTTTTAAATGAAATATCATTTTTTTAAATGATATTTTCAGTTATTTTAACTTACAAACTTTTTTAAGTGTACGACTGAATTTGATGATTATGAGTATTTGTTATACCAATATAAATTCTAAATAATTATTTATTATTTTTAATTTTTTAACATTTTTGATTGTAAAGCTCTCCCAAATTTTCATTTTTGAAATAAATATTTAGGGACCGTGAATATTTTATACACAGTGTTCCAACCATAGTGTTGGAAATATGCTTTTTTTAATTCAAACTTTATTTGTTTATTTTTTTTTTTTTTTGAGTCTCTGCGCCTTATAGGCATTGTAGAAGCGAGTTGGCAAATATTACATATGATAACATTTATTTAAAAAATAAAGAACTAATAATAAAAAAATAAAGCATAATTTTTTAAAAGTAATTATAATTTTTTTTACAATTGAGAACAAAAGCATTTACAAAAGTTCTTCCAATTGTTGTGATAAATTATTTTTTAATAAGTTTTTAAACAATGAAATTCTATTAATATTTTTCAAATTTTGTGGCAAGTTGTTAAACTCACAACTACCAATATACTCGATTCGTTGTTTAGTTGTTTCCAACCTACACCAGGCAATGATTAAATTCCTATTATTTCTGGTATTGATTGCATATTGATTCATTCTGAATTGTATTGTGTGATATCCAATATTTTTAACACATTTGAAAACATATAGTAAAAGTTTAATTTTATAGATGCCATAAATCAGTAATACTTTTTAAAAAAATATATCTCTGTATAATGATAGAGTTGAATCAGTGTTTGGAAGACTACATAGAACTTTTAATACCTTATTTTGCATACGCTAAAGAGATTTCAATTCAGCACTTATCCTGTACCCATACAATACGGCTAAGTAGCTAATATGACTTTATATTAGGGCTTGGTAAATAAAAAATTTGGTATTTCTATCAAATTTGTTTTTGAACTTATAGAAAAATCCAACAGCTTGAGCGGTTTTTGTTTTTAGATGGTTGATATGTTCATTCCAAGCAAGGTTACTTTGTAGTTGTATTCCTAAGTTTTTTACAGATTCAACCTCTACAACTTCGCTTCCTTCAACAAGGATGCTGAAATTGTTATTTTGACTACAATGCGGCTTAAATCTTAACAAGCATATATGGAGCATCACGCTCCATATATGCTTTAACAACCGCTTCATGTTCGTACGGATAAAAAAGGCAAATGTAATCGGCATAAATAAATAGTTTCCCAGAAATTCCAAGTTTTTAATGTCATTAAGATATATAGTAAAGAACAAAGGTCCCAGGACACTGTCTTGCGGCACTCCAAATTTAACATCGCCAAACAACTTTTCTGAGTTTTTATTTGTACAAACTGTTTCCGATTTCTCAGATAATTTCCTATAAGCGATAATTTTTTTTCATATATACCGTAGTGTTTAAGTTTTTTTAACAAAACTTTGTAATCACCTAGGTCAAAAGCTTTCGAAAAGTCATAGAAAATACCTGCTACTCCTCTATTCCCCAGATCCCGACCTTTGCAAATAAAATTTACCACGTTACCCTTTCATTATAACGGTAGTTGTCCACCACGCTCTTATCAGTACCGATACGAAAATTTTAAAATTACGATTCCAATAGTGACATGTGTCTTCTAATATCACGGGGTTTATTTCATAATATTACCTGTTACATTGGTTTATATCTGCAAAATACCTTTATAAATCGGCGTTTCGGTAGTTGAGCGTCATTTTTAAGGTAATTTAAGATATTTCAAAATTAAGTCGGTAAAATAGCGCAATAAGCCCGATTATACAAAAACACAAATGCCTTTAATGGAATCGCCATTTTAAAATTTTCATATCGGTCTTAAAGTGGCTGTGGTTTTTACCTACGAATTGTTATTGAGGCAATCGAAATACTGTTGTCACACTCAAATTACTTAAGTCTCAATTGGTTTTCTGTTGTCACAACCGAACCATTCGATTGGCTACAAATTCGGTTATCAACACGAATCTGTTTTCTCTGTGTATGTTATGGCACCCAGGGTGCTCCACACTCACTTGGCAAATGCTAGGAGTCTCAGAATATCGATTCTAGAGATTTCCTCAAGATCGCGGAATAGATAATCTCCCAAGCAACTTGCATCAACGTCTCTCTGTCCACTGGTACCTCACAAAACCTATATATAGCTTTCCTGCTCACTTGGCAAGAACGGCAGAACAGCAGTAACCCGTCAGCCTATTCAGTTAGTGACACATTCGGCTAGTGTCAGAAACTTTGTTTGTGTATTCTCCGTTAATATAAGTAAAACATGACAAACAGACAATTTTTTTCGATAAATCCTCGCGGTAGCCTAACAACATAAAAAATTTTCCCCTTCATAATATCCGAATCTCTTTGTAAGTTGCAATAGAGCTTGTATGTCGGCGAAAATTTATTTTATTACTCGTCTTTTGCAGCTATAGCCAGTGAAAAGTTTGCTTGCAATTCAAATCAAATTAGCATTTATTTGTAAGGATGTAATTTTTTTTTGAAATAACCTATAATCAATTAATAGAGTACAAATTTTGTATTGGGAATTAAAAAGAGGGGAATGAAATTAAAAGATCCTATATCCAATTCTTGAAATTTCCAATGAACTTTTTAAACAAAATTCGTTTAATATTTGTATGCAGTGAAAGCAAACATTTTTATAGTGAATATATTAGCAAATACAATACAATTGCAATACAATACAATTTTCGATATTCAAAAGTGATAACTACAAATATGGTTATCCTGATGAAATATTTAATAAGGGTTTCAGTAAAAGCAATCGAATTGTGGATTGTATTGATTATAGACACCACTAATGATTAGTATCGAAAAATAATTTTTAAAAATTAGCCATCACAATTTATAAGTTTTTGTGGTGTAACGGGTAGAGGGGTAGCTCAGTACTTCAAATTTCTGAGTTCAAACCCTGAATACAGCAAACATTTAATAAATAGTTGTCGAGCAGTAAGTAAAAGTGTGAACTGTGAATCGGAATTGCCAGCGTCGATACCGGATAAATATAAAAATAAAACTTTTTTAAAATATAATTTGTAGTACGTAATAATATTTATGTGGAACATATTTAATTTAATTAAATATGTAATCAGATTAAATTTAATCTGAAGACAGCTGACGTAACCCCCAGAATTCGATTGCCAACAAATTTGGTGGCCACAACTGATCTCGTTTTTTTGGTGTAGAAAAATTATTATAAAACTGTTTTTACAGATTTAAAACTATTTAAAATAAACTGGTTAAGACAGTTTCTTGTCACACCCGTTAATATTTTGAAATTGGACTTAATACCTTTTTACACTAAACTAATGTTATGTTTCTTTAATATAAGTACAAAGTAGAATGTTATAGGCAAGATATACTTGTATGTGTAGGCATTATAATAAAGTCGAAGACTTTGAATATGCTTGTTAAACTTTGCAAAGATCCACCTATGATAAGTATATGTATGATAGGCTGTCCCATTAAATAAAAATTTAGAGTAAGCAAAAAATAATGCTTAATTAATTATTAATAATGATTAATTAATAATCATTCGCTAGAGCTACTTTTTTTGTCGCTTCTATTAGAATTACCGGTGCGATAAGGACTTGCCCTCCTAAGTTCTGCATGTTATGTTTCATATTACACCAATTCATTTATGTATTTGCAGAGGCGACTTCTGCTAGCAGTGCATCACGACTTGCTGCTGTGGGTTCTCAACCAGGTGCCTCAAAATAAAATCTGACTACTTTATTTACTCGTAGGATCGACTTCGATAGACTTTTCCAGCTTTCCTTCTACAGGGAAATAGGACATAGGGATCCAACTGCTGGATTTAAAATCAGGGTATACACCAACGGTTCAAAGATGAGATGTGACATAAAAGGTTCGATGAGGTTACCTGATCAAGCTAGTGGAGATTCAAGCGGAGATTTTGGGTATCTGGGAAGCTTGCAGGGACCATGCTTATTTTTTTCGACTGCCGGGCATCGCTTATGTCTCCGAACTCATAAATTTATTACATTATATATCCTCGGCGACATAGGGACTTTTATGGTAATGAACGAGCAGACCAGTTAGCAAGGCCTGTGTCTTAACAGTGATCAAATGTGTTAACAGTGATGGCAGTCGTTACACTACTGATCCAATTAAGGGTAGGATTTTCGTGAAATGACAGTTGTAGAAACGCGAATTTTACGTGGTCTCCCTACGATCTGGCGCGTACTAAATCTCTCCTCAGCAGGAGAAGAAGAGATTTTTCGAGATTGAAGGCAATATCTGACTAATATCTAGACATAACAACAGACTCGGGCAAAGCAACAGTGTCGTAGAGTAGAATTAGGATTCTAGTTTGGAAAATATCTTATCTCGATCAATTAAAGAATATCTACCAGCTTAGATTTTGTTTGCTAGAGACTATAGTTGTATAAGAAAATCATAAATATCTTGTTTCGGCATAAGTCCTTGCCGTTCCTTGCAAATATGGTTTTTAACAAGCATTCTTCGAGAGATGTTTCCATAAGTAGTTCCTAAAGATACTCTTTGTAGGGATACCCTTATGCAAAATGATTCAAAAGTACAAGGTTCAAAAAATATATAACCCCTGAAGGAACAGCATGAGTGAATTTGGAATTATATTGCTCAGAATAAGGAATAGAGTTTTGGCCTTTTTAACTATTAGTTTAAACCAAGGGTGTCCAAGCCCTATGCTCTTGGTGCTCATTTGTTTTTGTAAAAGCCTATAGCTAGGCTGTGTGTTTTAATACACATAGAGCACTTAGCAATAGCAATACCAAATACACAAACAACATTGCCTTATTAGTTTTTTTTGTCGTTCTTCACTGTATACACCCAAGTGCAAAGCAACAACACTTTCGTATGCTTTGATGATAAACATTGACAACAGCGATCATCAATGTAGATTTTGTTTTTGTTTAACGTATGATATGAAATATTTTTTTTTCTTTTTTGTATGTATTCGTTTTTACGATAAAAAATATTGAATAAAAATTGGTTATTCTTTAAATGTATTGGTGTTTGCTCTTCCATAAGGAACTTTTGGCCACCCCTGGTTTAAACTAATCAAATTTAAAAAAAAATAATTTCCATATAATGGTAAAATATTTTGCATTACACAAATCAATACTAATGATAATGAAATCGTATTAATGCATACAAATTATTGGATTAAAAAAGCATTTGCTTTCAAAAAATTCAAAATAATCTAAAATAAATATTAAATTAATCGAAAATACAATCAAAAAGAATATTACAGATTTTTCATTATATTCTGCCCATTTTGTCATTTATTCTCAATCATTGTTTAATAATCGACAAAAGTAGTAAAAAAAATCGAAAGTCATTAAAAATAACCATCAATTTTTTACTGAAAAAACGTTGGAAAAAGAGATTTTTGTAGATTGTAGATAATTTTCTAATAAAACAAACTACTTTGATAAAAAAAAAACAAAAAGGAATTATTTGAATTTCTATTTTTAGAGACAGAAAACATAAAGTTTTACATTTAACAGGAAATATCAACTCCAACTCAAAGCTGCATTTGTTATAGGTTGATTTTTTAATGACTGTTTCAAATAGTTTAAAAATATATTTCTATGAATTTCAATTGATTCTTTATTTAAAAAACAAACTCAACGTATTACTTTTTAAATAAGCTACAGTCAGTAACACCTAACATAGGGAAATAAATGAATAATAGAACGGGTATTGAGTGGAAACAAAACAATAAAAATAGGTTTCGAAATGAATGGTATTAAAAGGACTGGGGTGAGCCTAAATTTCAGTGACACCACTTATATTTTTTCAGATTGTACCAATTTTTTTTTCTATTTAAAAGATTGCCATTTTAACATTAGAAAAACCATATCAACTGATTTTGATGAAATTTAGAAATGTGATGGAAAAAAATATATGTATATAATCAGCCTAACTCAGCTTTGGAGCCACCGCGGTATTTAAATTTGTCATAAAGGGGTTAAATTAAGGAACCATAGACACGCTTGGTGCCTAGGGAAAGGGATGTATTTCTACTGGTAAAAATTTTGGTAACTTTTTGCTTTTTGAGTTATTTAATCAAAATTTGGTATTTTAAATGCTGAAGTATTCTGCTATGGTTGTCAAGATCACATATTTGATTACTTATTAAATATAAACAGACAGGTATTTTCCTGTTCTTAATATACGCGCTGGTTTGGGTTTAAAGAAATTTTTCACGAAACAATTTTTTTCCACCATTTGGAATAAAACTTTTAGTTAGAATTATGATTGTTTCCAACATGCTGCCGAATAAAAAAAATATAATTTCTTTCATTTATTTTATCCCTAGATCCGCGAAGTGGTCGAACATGTGAGACAGGTTGTATTTAGAGTTTATTTTACCAGCATATATATAAATTTCAACAAAATAGGAGTGTTTATATTGTTAGAGTGCTTTTCTTGTAAGTGCAAGGAGTCTAAAAACATTGCAACATAATTACTGCTACTTTATAAAGCTTGCTGCAATCGGGTATGGTTGTAACAACCATGTTATTGGCTTTTTAACCATCAACATAGTCACTACCATCATTATTATAGTAAATAGTTTACTATTTTATGACTGACACCTTCCATTTTATAACATGATTGGCTGTAACCATACTGGGGTAACAAAAATTCTGATTATGAAAAAAATATGATAATTATTCAAACATAAAATGCTGGCAACAATCAATAAATAATAATACATAAAATATAACATGATTCTGACATTAACGGTCATAATATTGTCTTGTTTTCATAAAAACCAAAATTTTATCAGTTCAGTTAGTTTGTTCTTACTTCAAAATGTATTAAAAAATAATCATATATTGTTTACTAAGACTAAACAAATGTGGGAAGAGAATACCTTCCATGTGGCATTAAAACATTTCATCAATTGACCCCTTAAGTTGCAGATAATATTTTTTTTAACTTTAGAAGATTTTTTAGAGGGTTTTCTTATACATATAATATTATTTACACTAATCAATTGATTGTCAAAAAGATTTCATATAACAATTTTATATTTTTTATTTCATTTCAATAAAAACAATAAGAAATATTTCTTAAAAAAATATATTTATTAATTCATTTCTTGTAAAAAGTTCTAGTAATATAAATAAAATATTTTTTTATAAGAAAAAGTCTGTAGAACCCAAAATTGTTTATGTACGAAAAGGTTTCTTACACAAAATACTAGACAATTGGAAACATCATAATATGTTTATTTAAAATCATAATATGGTAATTTTTTAATCATAATATAACTGTAGGGACCATATTATTGTAAAATTATGGTTATTTTATTATCATAATATGATAACCATATTGTGGTATGACTATGGTTGGCACAATCATAAACCCAAAAATATATGATGCTCTTCAAATATGATTGTGCCAACCATGTTTTTTCTCTGCGTGCATTGAGCAATGAAAATAGATGCCCAAAATTAACATCATTAATTAAAAAAATTTTTAAATTGTCATTAAATATTTAACTGAATTAATCTGTCCCAAATAAGATGAAAATATATGTACTAAAATTTGTTTTAATACAACTACTTAATTAAACATTTTATGTTCCTTCATCAGCAGCTTTACACATTTTTTATTGACTTTTTATTTTGAGTGCCTTTAACCAATTATTATGCATACAAATATAATTTTTAATTGTGGCACCCTTTAGCAATACGTGTTAAAAGGATTAATATCCGATGTCTTATATTTAACTTTACCATAAACTACGCTGTACCTCTTTATTTAAAAAAAAAACCCCAAAGGCTATTAATAAATTTATTTCTGCTTTTCTTTTTTTTCTTTCTTTCATTTCTTATAATAAATTGTAACAATGACAACCGCAAAGAGGTCATATTACAAGAAACTCAATTGTATGTATATTGCATGGTCAAAATATATGGCACATATGGTTGTCTTTCTTTGTTTCCATAACCAGAGACTGTATGGTAACAATATGAGTCAATTTTCCAATTTCAAAGCGAAGACATATGAAGAAAATAAAGTTGACTTAATAGATGATGCAACATATGCTAATAGTTTACCAAAGAACCACCACCTTTGCTTCTTCCCTTTTCATCTATAATGTATGATTCGTCTACATTTTCCTAACCAACATTCAATAACAATACAATTTTTAACTTGCTCGTACATGAACAAAAAGGCATATTTAAACAAAGGAAATGAAAACTAAAACAAGTAAAAATTATAACTGATCACAACCAACCATAAGATATCCTACATTTATTTTAATTAATATTCAAATGGGGTATGAAACGAAATTTTTAACAATAATAATAGAAGTGATTTCAAAATCGTTCAATAGAAAGTTAAAATAAAATATTTTTACAATTATGCCCATTGATGACTTTGGCATTTAAAAGAAATTTAAAAATCGTTCATAATTTATATGGAGATACGGCATAAAGATGATGATTTATTTTATAATCTCTTTGCAGAAATATTACTATATCAGCTAAACTGTGTTGGTGAAAATCAGCTATCTAGTTTTTAGCGAAAAAAAAAATGTAAATTCATCAAAACTTGTGCTCACACAGTCAATTCTAAACAAAAAAAATTAAATAAAATTCTTGATGAATATTAGTAGACTAGAAAAAAAATCTATGTGTGATTCTGAAAATAATTTTCAAAGCATGGAAATATATATTAATATCCTGACTTCCGCAATGTCGACATGATTTAATTGAAAATCGAAAAAATCTATATACAAATAATTATAAATAAAATAGAAACAAAAATATTTCAGTTACTTACCTGCTACATATTCTTTTTATTTTCGAAAAATTCCATAAATTATCACTATTTATAAATATTTTGTTTATAAAAGAACATTTAGACTTTATCTCTAATAAATTTAAATATTTTATTTTGTATATAATTTAAATCCTAAAGAAACACACACGCAAATCGGAACTAAATATTTTATTTTTCTATTTTCACATTTTCTAAATGCACAATTTTTTTCTTTTGTTTTATTTATGTACGTAGTAAGGATAGACACAAATATTCCAAGGTTGTGCCTTTAATGTCTTAAAAAAGTTGTATTCTAAGTGCTTTTCTTGGCTGTGCTATATTTAAACAAGCTGAGACATCTACTTCTTTTTAATCTGATTGTTGTCCTGAATATAAATGTGTTGATCACCAAAAAACTTGTTAATTGCTGAAAAATATGACATTTGCTGCACCAAGAAAACAAAATCAGTTGTGCCTACACGAATTTATTGTCAATCGAAGTCTGGCGGTAGCGACAACTCTCTTCATATTAAATTATATTTTTATTTAATATTTAATATTTATATTCCACATAAATATTATCACGTTCCAAAAAATTTTATTTAAAGAAGAATTTAATTTTTATATACTTCTTCGGCATTCAGATTTATAATTAACACTCATTCTTACTGCACCACAGCTACAAACAGAAAACAGTATCAGGTATGACTACCGAATTTATTGCCATTCGAATTATCAAGGTTACGATAACTATCTTCTTATTAAATTATATCTTTAGTCAAAAAAGTCAATATTCAGTTGTCTTATTTAATATAAATATATTTACATAAATATAATTACGTTCCACAAAATTTTATTTAAAGAATAATTTTATTTTTAAAATTTTTCTGGGATCGAAACTAGACATTCAGATTAATATTTGGGAGGTTGTTCCAATTTTATAACATATTCACTAAGTAAATAGTTACTTCCGCTTTATACAAATACTAAACGAATTTTATTTTTAAAGCTAATTGGAAATACCAATTATTGAATAAAAAGATTGATTTTTAGTTTCTTTTCCCTCTTATTAATTTCCAATACAATATTATTGCTATATTAATGGAATATAAATTATTTCAAACAAAATAACATTCTTACAAATAAATGTTACTGGTTTTTATCGAATTTCAACCAATATTTTCTCTGGGTGTGAAAGCACAACTAATTTTTCTACTAACTTATACTTTTGAATGTAGTGGAAACTGATTAATATAAAAAGCTATAGAATTTGTCTTTGACTCCAAATTTCATCGCCAGACGAATGAACATGGTTGGCAGAAAAAGGCAATTCTGAATCCATTGCTTCACTAAAACGAGGATTTATGCTTAAAATTTCAAGCAATAGATACCTGCCAGTGCTTAAATGCCTAACGTAAACACGAATAAAAACGAATACATATCTAAGCACTGATGGGATTCCATAGGATGAAATAACGAGTATTAGATCCCATATTTGTGGTATCTATAACACTCTGACCACATAGTGGTGTAGGGTATACAACATGAAACCGCATCAAACAATAGGAAATTGTTTTCCTTTTTTTTGTATTGCTTCTTCTGTTGTTACTGGCTGTCTTCGAAAGGGTATACCATCATATTTAACCATTCTGCACATAAAGAATATAGAAAAAAACTCACTGCATATGTGTTCACATATGTATATAGTTGAAATGTTTATGTTTTATTTCTGGTATATGTAGTTTTAGGTACTTGAGAAGGAAATTGAAAGCCAAGATGAATAATGAGATGCAAGGCTTTTGAAACATAAATTAAAATTTTATATGACCAAAAAAAAATGTTTTACTTTTTCAATTAATTCTCAAAGGAGTTTTAAAAATGCAGCTTTTATAGTTTTCTATTAGAAATATACTTTGCATTTCTAAGGTATCTTATGATATTTTGAGTGATATTTTGAAATTCAAATTGCTCATACGTTAGTTTATAATAGCGCTTTTATTCACATACAAACGAAGAACTATTGTTGATTTTATCATCAGTTTGTAATTCTATTTAAAATTCATCAAAGCAAGACAATGCAAAAAAAATCATTTTATTCGCTAAATGCTTGTCGTTTGTATGAATTTGACAAACATGTTGGATAAGAAGTAAATTTTTGATTTTTTTGCTTGTTTGTCAAGCATGATGCATCGTGTAATGTCTTTGTATTTGTCGAACACATAAATCTTTTAAAGTATAACAAATATATAAAAAAAATTATTTTTATGAAAACCATCCAACATGCTTGATGGTGTATGTCAAAACAATTATCATGTTTGTCAAACATAACCTCATCACACAGAAAAATATTCAAATCAAAATTATAGCAATTAGAAATACCAAACACAATAGTTTTAGATTTAGAGGATTTAATAGCAATGGAATAAGCAGAAGTCCATACCAAAACACGTTCCAAGCAATCAATGATGTCACTTTCGAGTAAATCAGAAAACCTTCGATTACCATTAAAAAGTAAAAACAACATCATCTGCAAATATAAAAGCCCTAAAATTTCGCGAGTTCACAAATTCCAGTAGCACAGATCCGGTAACACAGATTCTTGCGGAACACCAGAATGAAGAGAGACCAAGTTTGACATAACACCATTCACCACAACGAACTGAAACCTACCACTTAAATATGACAAAATAAATCGTTAAGCCGATCTAGAAGAATTAAATTCGTTCTCAAATTTCATTTTATCTTTACATAATCAATCGAATTCAAATCCTTACACTCCAATTAATTTCTGTTTAAATTTACCAAACATAAAGTAGGAAACTGTACTCCTACTATAATTTAAATTTACTCTGTGTGCATAAATGAACAAAAAATGAGTAAAATTACATTAAAAGTGCTTCAAAAATTTCCAATTTACTAAATTTGTGCATAAAGAAACATTTTCGACGTGTAAATATACCCATAAAATTCGTAAAAATCTTAAAAGAATGCTTATATTTACCACCACAATTTTTTATTTTTTTTTTTTTTGTAATAAAAGCAATAAATTTATTTTAATTAAGTGTTTTTATAAATAATGCGTGATATAATAAAATATAAGCAATCAATATTTTTAAAAACTTGTTTATAAAATACAATAAAGCCTAGAAAATATTACTCTACACTCTAATTAATTTTTGCTTAAAATTACCAAATTTATTGTAGGAATCTGTTTCTCGTACTATAAATTTGCCAATTAAAAATGATAACTGTAGGACGTTTACCACAATGGATTTCCAGCGGCATAAACATTTTCTTTGAGGATTTTCTCTTCAAAATGTTTTTTACATTCATCCTTACATAGTGAATATTATGAGTATTCTCTGTATTTGGCGATATAATATATATTTCGGTGGTTATACTCGTGCTGCCTTGGGTGGTGTTTTTAATAAACATCTTCTTCATTCACATTGTTAATATGAGTATTTTCCTTATTGAGTGGATAGTAGGATACGAAATATAGCATTTCCCCCGTAGTATTGAGGTCATCTAAATTATCTTCATCGGATTTATATGCACTTAATTTTGTCAGTCATAAAAATTCGTTATTAAGTTGCTTTCCAATATTTTTTGTATTTCTTTAAGTTTTGTTTTTAATTTATAAGTGTCAATATTTTAATTACCATTATATGATTAGTACATTAACAAACTTGTGTTTAAAATTTGAATTTACTAAAAACTATACTAATTTTAGGCACAGTGTTTATTTATACGTTCTATGCGTATTATTGTATGTGAAAGTGTGTACACAATATTTTTACGCATTTGGTGTTTATATTTACCAACTATGCGCTTTATTACACAAAAATTTATCCGTTTTATAGTAGTAAATTTACAAACATTTTTTAGAGTGTAGATAAATCTAGGGAAACGATAACACACAATTTATTACTATTTTAATCCATTCGAAAGTTTTAGAAGTAATGACGTAGTCCTATAACCTCGACTAAATGCATAATGAGTCTCATAAATCATTAATGTGGTAGAGTGAAGTATTTTTAAGAAGATGTTCAACAACATAAGTTTTATTATTTAGACAGAAAACTTAATTTACTAAATTCTTTTTTCACAGAGAAAACAGTTACGTGCTGACAACGAAATTTTCTGGTTGAGGTAGCTACTCGGTTGTGAAAACATAAACCACAGAACTTTGTAAGTAGGAGTTGTGGTGTAATACTAAACGCCTAGACAGTTACACGGAACGTTGCGGGTTCGATCCCCCGCGATGAGGCAGCATCCTTCCTCGCTGTTCCCATAACACTTAACTCCAACGAAGTAAAATAACATAACAGAGCTACACACAGAGAAAAATTTTGCCAGTTTCCAAATAAAATTCGGCTTCCACGACAGAAATCGCTTAATGCAACTAAATATTGTTTTACACAACAAAATTCGGTTAGTGCAACTGAATTTTGGTTACAATATCTAAAATATCAATTTTTCGTAATACAGTAGTTCCATATTGGAAGCCCTTCATATTTAATTCATGTGTCCTCTATAAACTCTCTAAAGTAAAAAACAAACTTATTAATCAGAAATAATTTTCTGATTGTTGCTTCCCTATATACAACAAAAATTATATTATATCTGTATCATTAAACGTAAATCTAGTTTATTGTGCAAAACAAAAGAAACTCTAAAAAAATAAATAATTAATTTATTTCAGAACATAATTCATTTGCAAGAAAAACTTTTTTCATAATTTATTTACATTTATATACTCTAAGTAACATATTCTATAAAAACCAACTAAAACTGTTTTTAATAAAAAAAAACAACTAAAACTGTTTCTTAAAAAATAAACCTTAGCAACGCAAGTCTCCATCCACAGAATAAAATTACAAAATAAAATATTTTTGACTTTCAAAGATTAAAGTATTCCTTAAATTGCAGCCTGTAAAAATTGAAATTATCATGAAAATTCGTGGATTTGGTAGTTGAGTTGGATTTATTGGGATGTGCAAGCAATATCAACACTAAAGAGGTAATTTTATTTACTTTTAAGCACTTCGATTTGACACGTTTCTTTCTTCCATCAGGCTTCTAGACACTGGTGAAGAGGTGCCCAAATATTATTAATATTATTAATTCCAGGTAATAAGTATTCAAGCTTAAGGTCTTTTTTTACAAAATTATTTATTTTTTATTTTTTATCCAATATTTCGCTATCTCAATGGATAGCTTCTTCAGGGATATTTTTTTTTATTATATTATATTATTATTATATATTAATATTAACTTCAATTAAAAAAAGCTCAAATTCTCGGTTTATTTCCTATAAAAACACTTTGTAAGCTTTCTTTACAGGAGAACTTAAAATCTGATACTCTTTTTTATATTCTTTCTTCTTCCTATATTAATTGCTTTAATTATAACTCATTATTAATGAAACACATACTAAAAATAAATTTATTATTTTTACTAAAAAATAATAACTTGGGCTGTTTAATTTTCAACAGGAATTTTAAGCATTTATAATGCATTTTAACCCATTTTATTTGTATATTTACACGAAAAACGTATTTTTACCGAAAATAACAGTCCTTTAAAACTTTTTAAACGAAAAACCTAATAGATGTAAATGTCGAAAAACTGATTCAAGTATACCATATTCAGCCTTCTGAATTAGTCTATACACACAATATTATTTCATTAAAAATAATCTCAAAAACATATTAAATTAATCCAAAATACAATCAAAAAGAGGACTATTGATTTTTCATTATATTCAGCCCATTTTGTTGTTTATTTTTAATCATTGTTCAATAATAGACAAAAGTAGTTAAAGCAATCAAAAGTCGTTTAATATAACCATTAATTTTTGATTGACAAAATGTAGAAAAAAACTATTTTTGTGGTTTGTTTTTTAAATTGATTTTTTTATTTGTATGTTATTTTACAAAACACATCACACACAGATGTATATATTTTAATTTTCTATGTGTGTTTCTTTACATAAATAATTTCACGTAATTTTCATTGAAATAATTTTGAATAAAAAGAAACTATTTTGGTTTGAATTTCTATTTTTAGAAACAGAAAACATAAAATTTTACATTTAACAAAAAATATCCACTCCTACTGAAGGTGTGTAAATTTTTATAGTTTGTTTTCTGAATAACTGATTCAAATAGTTAAAAAATATATTTCTATGAATATCAATTGGTTCTTTATTTAAAAACAAACTCTACGTGTTACTTTCTAAATTAACTACTATCGGTTACAAAAAATATATTGTGAGTGTATGACAAAATATATTTTTACAATTTTGACTTTTATTTTTTCGAGTAAAAATTACAGTTAATTTTGGGTTTTATTTTTTCGCGCAAAAATAAAAATTATTTTTTAATTTTTATTTTTTCAAGCAAAAAAAAACAGTTATTTTTAATATTTAGTTTTTCGAACAAAAATGAGTTATTTGGACTTTTATATTCTCGTGAAAAAGAAAATGTCCGTGTTATAATAATTTAGTTGACTTCAAATATTTATTTTAATGTGCATAAGAAATCCCCATCATGATCTCATTGCTTATATTTTTTGTGATTACTCTTACTGTTACTTAGCTTGTTAAACATTACATTACATCCTTTTTCTATTTTTCATTTCAACTTATTCTTCTTTCTCCATTTATTGCTATTTGTTTCGATATTTTGAATTATGGAATCAATTAAATTTGTTCAATGCTACTTAATCTTACATTTATTTTGCTTCGGACTCGAGCTTACCTTATTTCCATTTAATTATTAAAATAAGCTTTTAATGTCCAAATACTCAAAGTATTTAAAATCTCGCCATTTTCGATTAAATTAAATTTACGATTCACATTCAACAAAGCGTATAAGTAATATGCAGGCAGACGCACGTTACTCATACGTACTGTATACAATACATGTTAGAGTAAAATTAAGGACTATGTAACAATAAGATGTGCAGAGTTAAAATCCAAAAGCCAATCATAGTTTCAAGAAACCAGAAAGCCACCGAGCCCAGTTCATATAATATAAGGAAGTTGGTTCAGTTTCTCGGTGGTTTGGTGGTTTGGTTCCCAGCAAAAAACATCGTATTCACTACTTACCAGCCTATTTACTTGCTTAATTACGTTTGTTCGAGATGTCCAAAAAGTAATGGGTACTCATTATTTTTAGGCTGTTGGATAATTACCATCCATTACTCTAGGTGTTTTTGTAAGTGAGACATAGCCGGCAAAAGAAATTATGCAAGTAAATAGGCTGGTAAATAGTTGGAACACTGGTTTTACTCAGTGGCTTTTTGGCTTGGTGTCTTTATGATTCCACTCAAAAAAAAAAGCTTGTAGAAAAATTTGTAAACGGGTTTCAAACCCACTTAACTATTTTTGTACTGATTTGTATTAAAAAAAATATTATCTAGCAAATCCCTTTGCTATTTACGTTTAGCAAATTACAGAATTGTTTCAAAATATTTGCAAAATTTACTAATTTTAAAAAAGTTAATATTAAAGGAAATGTTATTTCTAATTAAAGCTTACACATACAAACTTATATTGCCTTAAAATGTTACATAGATTAAAAAAGGGATCGGAAGTGGATATATCGACTCATGTCTACAAATAGGGCATCTACTTAAAATAGCACTACAAAGTTTTTTTTTAGTTCTAAAAATCAGCCCTAAAAACAATTAAAATTTTACCTTAAAAGTAAAAAACATATTTTTCAAAACAAAAATTACCAAATTAAAACAAAATAATAAATTCGTTTATGTTTTTACAATTTTTAAACATTTGATTTTTTTTTTTTTTTTGTCTAAAATATTTTTTGAAAAAAAAGGTTGTGTAGCGCCAACCGAAAATACTAAGTATTCTATCCTGCTGGCTCAGTGGAATTTCTCAATTTTTATTCTCTATAACTTACTAATAAAAATTTTCATGTTTCTTTACAATAAAAATAATTAAAAAGAATATGATATGATCTTAAAAACCTACTATACTATTCACTTACAAAATAACAGATCAACAATTCATAAAATTCCATTACTTTACACACAAGGATACAGTGCAAAATATAATTCAAAATATTGTCTATTCATTAACTATCAACATAGATTAAGTTGTAGATTTAATATGGATTAGGACAAACATTTGATATTAAATGCTTCATATAAGCTGTGTTATTTGATACTTTAAGAATTAAAGTTCATAACACAAACTGTAAAATATAGAGGATAAATATAAATTGTAAAATTTCGTTGATGTTAGTCTAATTGTGTTGTTGTTTACAAGTTTGTTAATTTGTTTCAATATAAAATAGACAATCATCAACAAGCAATGACCGCAAAGGGAGAAGAAGAGCATGGATATTGACAAGGTTGGGTAGCGCCAACCGAAAATACTAAGTATTCTATCCTGCTGGCTCAGTGGAATTTCTCAATTTTTATTCTCTATAACTTACTAATAAAAATTTTCATGTTTCTTTACAATAAAAATAATTAAAAAGGATATGATATGATCTTAAAATCCTACTATACTTAAAAAATAAATAAAATAAAAGAAATGTTGATGTTCGATAAAAAAAAAACAAAGAAATTGGAAATTTTGTACTTATATTAGTAATACCTATGTAGTAAATTTTTTGCTGATTTTAGCAAACAGATTTTAAATTCCACTTTACAAAAAATTTACTAAAATTTAGTATCGGCAGCTAATTTTTCCTAAAAATTTCATTGTACTACACGTCAGCAGACATTTGTTGCTAAGATGAGCAAAATATACCGCTGCGCTCAAATTAGCAAAATTTCCCGTAATAACAGCAAAATTTTCATTTGCCATTACTGACTTTTTTTGGTTTTGAACTCTGCACATCCTATTGTTACATAGTCTTGGTTAAACTGAGTTTCAACTTGTTAGTGTATTTTGCAACAATACTTATATTTATTGTTTTAAGACTCCAACTCAAAAAAACATACATAATACAAAATACTATTTGCTTCGTTAAAGTATTTGCAGCTGATGTTGATTATACTATCTCTGAGTATTTATTTTTCGTGTATATCAACACGGCTTTCATACTCCTTTACACTGAACGTTTCTTCATTTGCTTTGTATTCTACTCGACGTTTGTGATTAAAAATTCAATTAAAATTTTCGATAATTGATTTTAACGTTCACAAGATGAAATGCAATTATTTTCGATGAAAATCAAACGTGTGTAAAAAAAAACATAAAACCAAACAAAAAAAAAATATAAATACAAAATGTGGTGTTGTGTATTAAAGCATGTTTAATAGAATACCAGGTGTTTCATGATATTACTATTTTATCGGTTTCAAATATTTCATTTAATATAATTGTGGAAATTATTTGAGATTGAAATTTAATTTAAACATTGTTGATTTTGTGTGTTTTGTAAAACCACCTGCTATTTTAAAAACAAAATATAACCAACAACAAAAAAGAATAAATACTAAAATATAGCAAACAAAATATTAGCATATTTTCCAATTCAATGATAAAGAAAACACACATTTTTATAAATTATTTTTAATTTCAAAAATGTGAAAAATATTTTTAGTGTTACATACTATACATATTAATACCCTATACTAAGTAAGGAAATTTATTTATTTGTGATTAAACTGTCAGCTAAAAATAATTAATTCTTAATTTTCCAAAATACAAAATTTCGAATCCTGGCTCAAAAAATTTTCTGGTTTGATTTTTTAATTCATTGAAAGGACTTTATTTTTATTTAAAATATTTATTTCATCTTTAATACCTCGCCTATTATAAAAAAAAAATTCTATACAACAGTAAATTCTAATCTGATTTTATAATTGTTAAAAGTAGACAGTAGCATACTTTTAAATTATATAAAAATTTGTGTGTGGCATCCCATTTTCACCAATAAAACTAAGGATAATTTTTATGTACATTGATTTTCTTTATATTAACATACAAATTTAGATATTGCAATTAATTTCGATTTTTGTATATGTGACGGTGTAGTAAGTTAAGGCATAGTCGACTATAACAGCTCATAGAGTTTTTATTCTTTTGATATTTTATTTTTCTTTTATCAATAAATGAAATGTATAAAAATATTTAAAAACAAATGAACCTTAAAATTAAATATGCATTTAAATAAGCAAAAGCGATGCTTCAATGGGATTTGAAGGGAGCTTTATATTGCAAACACAGAAAAAAATATTTTTACATTCTAGCTAAATTTCGGCTACTACTAATAAAATCGATTGATAGGGGAAAGTGGTGTACTATGAAACGTTTAAATTTCAAAATAAATTTGCAAATTTTGCAAAAATATCGGCTTTTGAAAAAAATTTAAATCTTTTTTCACGGTACAGTTTTTTTGGTGTTATTACCCTGGCGTTTTATTTGTACTACTTTAAATACGAATATACAGAGAAAAATACACAGTTAGATCAATTTTAGTATCATCGAATGGTTTCTAATTACATATGAACCTTATTAAAGTATGTT
This sequence comes from Eustalomyia histrio, assembly GCA_949748255.1. Taxonomy (NCBI): domain Eukaryota; kingdom Metazoa; phylum Arthropoda; class Insecta; order Diptera; family Anthomyiidae; genus Eustalomyia; species Eustalomyia histrio. The sequence goes on from OX456526.1 coordinate 66,345,130, forward strand.
TTACTTAATATAATTTATTTTCTTTTTAAATTAATATCTCACCATTTCAGGTTTTGTTTTAGCATATTAAAATGATATGTAAACTAAAGAGAAAATAAACCTAATTTTATTTCCAATCTGTTTTTACTAAATTTAATATGGTTTTTACGAAATTAAAATGCTACTTAAGGTAGTTCGAAATATTCTTAGGCTAACAATGAAAAATAAGACTTAGAGAGTAAAGAGGTATTAGTTTCCTGTACCTCATACAAGGTGGCGCAAAAGTAATCCTCCTATCAGAAAATGCTATAAATTTTGCGATTGGCCCCTAATGTCAGTTCTGTTTTGACATTTGTGTAGTAAACACATGCGAAATACACGTTAATAAACAATGTTACGCTACACTGCTCCAGAACGCAGAATATTGGTGACTATTTATTTGAGCAATAATCGGTCGGTGACTTTGGCACAACGTGAATTTCGTCGCAGATTTCCTAGCCGTCCAACGCCTACTGTTGAAACACTGCGACGTTTAGCCGCTCGCCTCGAAGAGACTGGCATAACACGAGATGCTGCCAGGCGTGGCAGACCCCGGAGTAGCCGTTCTGCAGAGAATATTGCTGCTGTAGCCGAAGATGTCATGGAAGCGCCGTCGACATCGACCAGACGACGTGCCACGCAAATGGGTATCAGTCGACGGTCTTTACAGCGAATTTTGGTATAAGATTTAAGGATGTTTCCGTTCAAAGTCCAGACGGTGCATCAGCTGTTAGCTGCTGACCACCAATCGCGTCTAACATACGCTCAAGCCATCCTTAATCACCACCAAGAGGAAGATGATTTTTCATCAAAAATAATCATGAGTGATGAGGCCCATTTCCATCTTAGCGGGTACGTAAATAAGCAAAATTTACGCTTCTGGGGCACTGAAAATCCGCGTGTAACCCACGAAGAGCCATTTACTGTATGGTGTGCTGTTTTCGCTGGAGGAGTCATCGGACCTTTTTTATTCGAAGACGTCGCGGGCGAAACGGTTACTGTGAATGGTGAGCGCTACAGAGCATTGATCAACGAGTTCTTTTTGCCGCAACTTGATGAATTGGGATTGGAAAACATGTGGTTCCAACAGGACGGTGCACCGCCACACACTGCACGTGCCACAACCGATATGCTGAAGGATGCATTTCCCGGGCGCCTAGTCTCCCGTTTTGGCGATTTGCACTGGCCAGCAAGATCGCCTGATTTGACCGCTCCAGACTTCTTTTTGTGGGGCTTTTTGAAGTCGCGGGTTTATGTGAACAAGCCTCAGACTCTTGCAGCTCTTAAAGACAATATCCGTCAAAAATGTGATGACCTATCGCCGGAAGTTTTGGCCAAAGTGATGGAAAATGCCATAAAAAGGGCGGCGGCCATTTACATGACATCATATTCTCGACTTGATGTAAAAAAAATTAAAAGACCTAATAAAAATAATCCACAAGAAGAATCAAAGTTTTTCATTTTTTTTTTAATTACAGCCAAAAAAACATCGGAAGGTTATTTTTGCGCCACCTTGTATACACACTAAAAAAGAATTGTAATCTTACTATTTTAAAGAATGTAAAATAAAACACAGTGCCTTAATTTATGCACAATATGTTTAAAAAAATATGTGTATGCAGTTTTGTCTACTAAAAAATATGGTATTTTGTATGTTGATAAACATGTTTTAAAGTTTCTGAACATTTACATTTTATAATTAAACACATTATGCATAAATTATTTTATTAGAAATAAAGGGTTAAATTGTAAAAATGTAAATAGTAATATACAAAATATCAAAATATAAAAAGAAAATATTTCGTAAATAAATTTTAAATAAAGAAATATATTTTAATATATAAAGGCTTGTTACAGCTCAAATATAAAACACAAATTTAAAATTTAATAAAGCTTTACAGCGGTATTTATAAAAAAAAATCTTAATTCAAGTTTCAAATACATATTAGTTAAAAAACATTTTAAGCCTAAAAAAGGTTTATTAAAAATTCGTATTCATAATCAGTATTTAAGGCCGTATGCAAAAAAATAAATTACTTTAGCTTTAACTTTTACATTAGTAAACAAACACATTAAGGCTAACAAACGTTTGTTAAAAACTCGTATGCAAAAACCCCACTTTAACAAATAAAAGTTTTAATGAATTTTATAGTTTGGTTCTGGCAATGCCATCATATTCAGTTGTCACTTCATGGTAAGCGATGCATTAAAACGAATATTAATTCAGCCGGGTTCTTATTATTTTAACATAAAATAATATGTTTTTTACGCAATTCTTCTTTCTTCTATGAAATAAAAAAACAAAACGAACTTAGTTAAGTAAATTGAGAAGAACTAACCAGATTTTTTATGTTAAAAATGTTTTAAGTATTCGAATAACGAGCTGTATTGATTTGTTTTGATTGTAAACATTTCTTACATTTACATTGTTTTGTGCTGTGTTTTAATCAGTTCTATTATTTTTGTTGTTGTTTATTTGTTAAAACGATATTTTTTTTATATTGGCCATCAGAAAGAGAGAATCCATCAGTCCTCGGCTTGTAAATTCTTGGCCGATAATAATTTCAGATTTGGATAACAGTATCAACATAAAAAAACAATACACAATTAACACTAATTTTTCAACAATCACAAATAATTTTGCCAATTCTTCTTATTCATTTCACACTTTATTACTTTTATTAAAAATTTTCACAAAATTTTAATTTACAAACACGAATAACGAAAACAAAACAAAAAATGTCACTAACATACGTTTAAATTACGTTGCTTTCTACTTTGAAATATTTAAAGTTACCAAACGTTTAACAAAGGTATGTTAAGCTAATAATCGTTTTTGAATACAACTTTAAGCAATTTTGCTTAACAATGGTTTACCAAACTTTGTTAATTTTTTTTTGTTTTTTTAATTTGAGGATGGCAACACTGTATTTTTTTATTTGTCACATTAATCGTAATGATGCAAATCAATGATTACCAAAACAATGCGGTCGTTTTTCAGAAAAATATTGTTTTAATAAAATAAAAAATTTATGAAAACTTGTTTATTAATTAAAGAAAGAAAAAGAGTCAAAATAGAATGCCCAGTAAAACGGCTACATAGATAATGACTTTATTGTAGATAAAAAAGTATTCAAATAACCGGTTTTATTTTCTTTGTTTTGATTCAACAACACACCGCTACTTTACTCTCAATAAATAATATCAAAAAATATTATTATTTCTACTTAAATTCTTTATCCGGCGTTGAAAACGGGTCGCTCCTCTTGTTGTAAGTTTTCATCTGACGATTTTTTTAAATTTGGGCAATAGTTTCTATTATATTCAAAATACAATTAAAAATATCACATTTTTCAAATAAAAATGGTTCTTACCTATTCTTTTGATAAAATATAGAATGTCCATTTTTATTAAACAAAAACAAATAACTTCTTTTGATTAAATGACAATTTTTTTGCAAAAATGTTTATATGCAAATAAACACAAAGGAAAAATGTAATTTTAAAATAGATTTAAAATCGGGTCGAACCAATTTTTAAATTCGTTTATTTACACAGGGTTTAAAAAAGGTATTTTAAGCTAAAATTCGTTTATGAATACAATTTAAGAAATGATGTTTAAAATTTGTATGAATACGCTGTTAATATTTAATGAATAGATTGAACACAAATTTATATTTTCGGGTTGCAACTAAAGGCATTCAAATTCATATTTGTTATAGATAAACTCCAGCAGCAAGATTGAGCCAAAGCTCTCAGTATTATTTATCAAAAGGAACGAATTTAATAATATAAAATACATCATCAAAATCCAAATAATCTCAAAGACTTCTTAATACCAAAAATAACCTCAGATCGATTATAAGAACTTTTTTCTCTAGAAAAGTCGTCATAATCTAAGACTATATTCTTTTAGAATATGACTTATGCCTTAGAATATTCTCTTAGGATATGACTTATATAGGACTTCCTTTTTTATCAAAAATCTGAAAGTTTCTACAAATTTATGTAAAAGTATCTGTGGCTAATGTTTAATGGTTTGTTTTTTAAAATTAGATATCAGTCATAGATTTGAAAAGAGTTAATTTTATTTAAAGTCACATGTTTTGAAGTTGTGAAAAAATTGCTTTACTAGAGGAAGATCAAAACTTAATGATACTTTGGAATCAATGAAACCTTGATTCCATAAGAACGACGTCCACTCATTTTTGCTGAAATCTTAATCTAAATTTAAAAACAAAACAGGTTTCTCGATATATTTGGAACGTTATAACATCGGATATAGAACTTTAGTCATCTAAAATTATTACCTCACAGAGAAACAGATTCATCGTGACAACTGAATTTCTGGCCAACTGAATATTTTGGTTGCAGCAACCGAATTACTTAGTTGTCCCAACCAAATATTTTCCTGATAAAATATAAATATTTGGTTTCAATCGAAATTCTGTTGTATTAACCGAATTTCTGTTATACTAACCGAATTTCTGTTAGCACAAACAAATATATTCGGTTGGCAAAAAATTTGGTTGTCACAATGAAAAATTCAGGTATAACCTTTTTAAGGGTGTAGTTCACTACACCTAAACGTCAAGTTTTTTTCTGCATTTCATTTGACATTTCTCAACTTCAGACTAACTCAATTTGAACCATGGAAAGATACACAATCGAGCAACGCGTTCAAGTTATTCAGTCTTATTATGAAAATGGGCGTTTAAATCAAAATGCACTTTGTGATTTTTTTTGGTCAGCATAATCGACCAATCGGGTCTGTAGGAAATGAGGAAACACCTGTACCTGCTCGCGAAGTTCGTTCTGCGGAAAAAATTGCTGTTGCTCGCGATAGTGTGGCAGAATAGCTGTCAACCTCGACTCGCCGTCGGTGTTCGCTATCGCGAGATCATAACGGAATTCTTGAAGCCAGAAATTGAGGATATGGATGTGCACGATATGTGGTTTCAACAGGACGGTGCCACTTGCCACACAGCTAACGAAACAATGTGCAACAAATTAAATGGCCGTGTTATCTCACGTGGTTGCGATGTCAATTGGCCGCCAAGATCATGTGATTTGACACCGTTGGACTTCTTTATTTGAAAGAAAAGGTGTACGTCGATAAGCCAGCAACAATTCAAGAGCTAAAGGATGAGATAATTCGGCACATTAACGGCATAGAACCTCAATTATGCCTCAGCGTCATCGAAAATTTGGACCATCGGAGTGAGTTGTGCCATTTGGCCGATATTTTTTTCCATACATAATTGAACCAAACCATATTATCATAATAAAAAGAAATGACAATAATTTCCTAAATAATTTGTATTTTATTCAAAATCAACATCGGCCCTTCAAATTTAACCACCCTTTATTATTCCCTTTTGGATAAAACGTTCGTTGAACATACTTGGTACAGAGTTTTCAGTGTAAATGCAAAAATGCAATTTTTCAATACATTTTAAATTTCTTTTTTTTTTCTTTGAGGCATCGGTCTTTTAGATACTAATTAATATGTCGCAAATCAAATTCCAAATTTTACGTAAAATCATGTCTTTCGGGTAAATAGATTTTTTCGAGAAGGAATAAGACACAGGACAAACTTGAGTTTTCAGATAACACATAACACATTTTGTAAATAAAACTTAACTTACGAAGTTATAACATCCCTTATATAGCGTGTTCACTTTGGTGAAAAAATTTCAAGAGCCAACCCTGCCATCGAGAATTGATTGTTCGAACAAAGAAAACTTATCGATTCTCTTGTTCGAAAAGATAAGAAAAAGAGCATATCTCCTAAGGGTCTGGTAGATTGAGACACTGGTGTTTTTCAACTCGTCAAAAGCGGCAGCAACAGCTCGTGAAACAACAACAACAGTGAAATTTTAAAAGTTAAAAATTAAAAACAACAGAAACTAAATATTAAAAAATATAAGTACATATTAAAAAAACTAAAAACTTACAAAGTAAAGTGTACATTAAAATCTAAAACTAAGAACTAAATATTAGACACTACAATGACAACATATTAAAACTGAATATTAAAAATTGCACCCAACCCTCTATCGAAATTAAATACATTTATAACGTTTATCAAAGCTAAAGACTAAACTTTTTTGGAATAAACACAACGGTAATGTATACCAAAAGTGACCCGAACCCTCTAACCGTTTATTCATAGCGAAACCCCATTTTTAAGTTAAGACATCTCGTAAGCATTATGTAGTGGAGAAATGCCCAACGACTTTTCCCTCAAACAGAAGTTATTTAACTTCTTTTATATTTTTTCAAATGTCAGGATCTGAATATATCGTCAGTTATGAGTCCGCAATTTATGACCCTTGATATGATGTTTTATTGGTTAAAAAACTTTTATTTTACGATAAACTTGTATTTAAATTCGGTTACTAAATATAAATATATTGCTCATACGCACCCATGTTCCCATATGAAATTTTCCTAAAATACGATACATCTGCATTTATACCATATTCAATGTAAATTTTATTTTATAAATTTATAAACAGCTCCCAAAAATTTTAAATCTTTTTTCTTAAAAAAAAAACCCGTGAAAAACTCTTCCAAAAAATTTTGAATAATTTTTAATTTTGTAAGTGAATAGTATAGTAGGATTCTAGATCATATAATCATATTCTTTTTATAAATTATTTTATTGTAAAGAAACATGATAAGGATACAGTGCAAAATATAATTCAAAATATTGTCTATTCTTTAACTATCAACATAGATTAAGTTGTAGATTTAATATGTGTGAGTGTTAATGAAGTTCTTGTAATTTGAATTGAAATAATTTTGTATATAAACAAGCAATTCCAATAAAAAACAAATTGTAATTTATTGAACATTTTTTTTAACACAGCAAACAAAAATTTAAATTAACCATAAATTTCCGTTTTGTGGGTAAATTTTTATTAAATTTCAAATAAATGAAAAAAAAAATAAACGAAGCTGAAAAAATCTGTAGTGAGAATAAATCATATTGAACAATTTTATAAAAAAAAGTTGAAATAAATATTTCTTGGAAAAAAAATGACAGCTTGCTTTATTGTTAACTGAACTGAACTTTTTTATTAAATTACAAAAGGTAAGCTACATAATATTCTGAATGTATTTGTGGCGTAGTGGAAAGAGACGCTGCCTATTATTTGGAATTTCTGAGCTCAAATCCTAGAAAAGGCAACATTTATAAAAAAATAATTTTAATTACAATCAAATAGACAAAAGTTTAAATAGCAAATATATCCAAGAAAATTAAAATTAGTTGTGGTGCAGTAAACAAGAGTGTGAAATATTAATCCGAATGCCCAGGTTAGATACCAGAAAAAATAAAATTTTTTTTAAATAAAATTTTGTGGATAATATTTATGAGGTTTATAAATAATAAATTAGAGCTAAAGATTTTTTTTAATATAATTATTTATTTATTTCAATATTTCTTTAGGTTAAATTTTAATATAAAAATTCGAAGAATTTTTTTTTAGTAACAAAAAACGTTGGAAACCTACACTCAGAAAAAACAGTTAGTAGAAAATTTGGTAAAACGGGTTTTAATACCAATTTACTATTCTTGTACTACTTGTTAGTAAAATAAATTTTATTTAGCAAATCTTTTTGCTATTTAAATTTTACAAATTACAGAATATTTGCAAGTTTTGTTGTTTATTTCAGAAATTATTTTACAAATTTTTGAAAAACTGATTTGCTAAAATAAGCAAAAAAAATACTAATTAAAAAAAGTGGATATTGAAAGAAATGTTATTTCTAATTAAAACTTACACCTACCAACTAAAATTGCCTTAAACTGTTACCGACTCATGTCTAAAAATAGGACATCCACTTAAAATAGCACTAAAAATGTATTTTAGGTCGAAAATTTGCCCTAAAAACAATTAAAATATATCCTAAAAGGCAAAAAAAAATGAATAAAATATTTTTCAAAACAGAAATGACTAAATAAAACAAAATGATAAATTCTCTTATGTTTTTAAAATTTGTAAGCCTTTGATTTTTTTATTAATTTTGTCTAAAATATTTTTAAAAAAAATTTTCTTTGCTGATTTTAGCAAACTGGGCTTAAATTAGCAAAATTTTTAGTTGCCATTACAGACTTTTTTGGTGAGAGTACACTCAGTCATCTTTTATATTTCGGTGGATGCGCGTAAAAAAAACTTGTGTATTATGTTTTATTGAAACTATTGCGTGCATTTCTTAAAAATGGGTGGTTTTTGACAAATCTTTGGCGTTTACTAGTACAATATCAATTTATTAAAAGTGTTGGCCATCCAATATGGATTTTGTCCGAAAAGAACTGCTTATTTTTGAGACCAAGAAGGAATCAAGCCAATTTAGGGTATCCTAGGATACCCTATTCTGAAGTAGAGCGTATTCCAGTGAGAGCAGATCGATGTAGAATGATCGTAACAAGATGTTGTCGGATGAGGCAAGATCTTTACTTATAGTACAGAGTGAAGCAAAACTTCGCACTTGCTATTTTCTAAATAGATTTCAACCGTTCTTGCAACATGTGGCCAAGCGCCGTCGTTATGGAGTATTAAGTTTTCATGTCTGTTCGCATATGACGAGCATTTTTAGGCCAACGAATCACGAAGCTTTGTTGGCACAAAATTCAACATTTTCGAAGCAAATATAAAAATAATTGCTTAGACTTTTTCGTTCAACAACTAATTTAGAATAAATAAATGGTAAATGTTTACCTTCCAAATGCCATATAAATTATAAAAGACACAAATCATGTGTCAATGATACATGAAACTCAGAAAAATAAGTTATTAGAAAAATTTGTAAACGGTTTTCAATCCCACTTTACAATTTTTGCACTAATTTTAGGAAAAAAATTGTTTTTAGCAAATCTTTTTGCTATTTACATTTTAAAAATTACCGAGTTTTTACAGAATATTTACAAATTTTTGTTGCTAATTTCAGAAATCATTTTACAAATTTTTGAAAACCGATTTGCTAAAATTTGCAAGAAAAAATTACTAATTTGAAAAAAGTGGATATGGAAGGAAATGTTATTTCTAATTGAAACTTACATAGATTAAAACAGGTATCGGAAGTGAATATACCGACTCATGTCTTAAAATAGGACATCCACTTAAAATAGCACCAAAAAAAATTTTTAGTTCTAAAAATCAGCCCTAGAAACAATTAAATTTGGCCTTTAAAGTAAAAAATATTGACTAAAATATTTTTCAAAACAGAAATTACCAAATAAAAACAAAATGATTAATTCGTTTATGTTTTAACAATTTTTAAGATTTTTAAGCCTTTGATTTTTTTTTTAATTTTGTATAAAATATTTTTTGAAAAAAATTAATAAAATAAAAAAAATTTGATGCTCGATAAAAAAAAATAAATTTTATATTTTGTACTAATATTCACATTATTTAGAAGATTGGTTTTAAATTCAGCTTTACAAAATGTTTACTAAAATTTGATAGCGGCTACTAATTTTTCTACTAATTTCATTGTCTACACGCAGACATGTGTGGCTAAGATTAGCAAAAAATATCGCTGGGCTCAAATTAGCAAAATTTCCCGTAATAACAGCAAAATTTGTCAGTTGTCATAACAGACTTTTTTTGGTGAGTGTATCTGTTGTGTATCCTGAATTAATAAGTTATACATCTATCCAATATAATAAATAAACCACAAAAGCGGAAAAATATTTATTTTGAACACACACACACTAAATATGAGGTTGAGCCACAAAAAAAATACGTGTCTCTTAATTGTGTCCCCTCTTTTAAATAACCGAATTTTATAAAAATGGTAGAAACCTATCGGGATATTTGTTTTGTTAGTTTGGAACACGAGGTGATCCCTAATAGTACTCATACAAATGCCACCTGTAGAATATATGAAGGCGTCTCACCATCAAAATATTCTGTCGCAATTTCGATTATTTAAGCTCTGTAAATTCCATTGTTTCATTTTCCTTGCTTACTGTTACAGGTCCTCAAATTAATCCTGTACCCACTTGTCTACTTCACACGCAGACAAAAAACATGTTTGGAGCAATCATATTCGAAGAGCATTATATATTTTTGGGATTATGATAATACTATAATATAGTAAACATATTATAATAATAATATAACCATAATTTTGTCATAATTTGGTTCTTCAAATTTAAGAATATTTCGTTAAGAAATGTTTTGCCTAAAAAAAAAATTTGATATTAAGTACTTTTTCAAAAAAGTTTCTGTGATTCTATGGACTTTTTTAATGAAAAAAACTTCAAACAAATTTTTAAATTTTAAGGACTTTTTATATAAAACAAAACATAGCTTCTATGGACTCTTTCTAATAGAAAAATTCTTTGATTGTTGCCATCATTTTATAGTTGCATAATTATCTTATTTTTTTCATAGTCAGAATTTTTGTTCCAACAGTATGTTTACAGCTAATTATGTTAGAGTGAAAATCATACAATATTAATATATTTGCTATAATAATGATGGTAGCGAACAATAATTCATTTAAACCAACCATACCCGAATGCAGCAAGCATAATATATTAGCAGTGATCATATTGCAATCATGTTTTTTCTCTGCGTGCAGCCTCTGGCTAATACATCGTTTCAGATTTCAGTTAAAATTTTTTTTTTTTGTTTGCAGGCGTATTCTGTCACCCTCATAATTTCTAAAAACGAAGTTCTTTCTATGAAAACCTTGACTATTATTAATAATATTCTAGTTATCCAAAATTTCAATTAATATTATATGTCTTTATAATAAATATGGCTTTCTACTAAAAAATATTCCATACTCACACATATACTTTCTAACTGATTTAAAAGCGTCATTTCCAAAAAAAAAAAAAATACTTAACGCAATGTCACTTTAACATTTCATCAGTTTAAAACATATAACGAATAATAATAGCACCTCAAATGATATCTGAAACATTTGTAATATAATGACATGAAAGATTTAACATAAAACATTATCTTAAAATTAACAAAAAACAAAACTTTTGCATTGTGATTACCACATTACCACAACTGGTAGCAATAGTTGTAAAAAAGAAGTAGACAATATAGCTAAGTAAATGTTTTTTTTTTTTCAATTCTATATACAATTGCATTTCAAAACAAACCATCCAAAAACTGAAATAAAAAAAAAACTACAAAATAAAGACCACATAAATACACAAAAGATTAAGAGCATTTTCACACATCTTTTGTATATTCTTGAACACATTGAAAAATAGAAATCTAAAAACTAAACACAAATGAAATGAACTGATATAAAAATTCATTTTGTATTTTTTTTCTTTAGTGCACTATAAGACCACAACTACACAAAATTTGAAGGACAATTCAGGGACATTTTCTTTTCTTTTATTCTTAATAAAATGTGAATGAAAATACATTTTATTTTACTGGGTGTTTATTTGAAAGAAAATGAGTAGTTTGATAACCAACTAAAGTGTATTAAAGACAGGTCATTACACTTTTTTAATCTTTGTTATTTTTAGAAAATTTACAACTGAATAATTTCATTAACTCATTCTCTATCGACCTTATGTTCGCGAACATATTACTATTTTGACTTCACAATCTCATTAAGGGATTTCAAATTTAAAAACTTAAATCTACATCCTACTTACCAAACTAACATTCGAATATTTAAAATTTATTTGTGATTTTTGTACTGCAATGCGATCGATTTTTTAACTTTTTAACAACAAAACTCACTAATGTAGCTACATTATCAAAATTTAACAACAAAAGTCAATAAATGTTATTCACAAAATTTTTCCACCGATCCTTGTAGTTAAAAAAAAAAATCTTTAATTTATTAACATCAAATTTTTGAAGTTCAAGTTAAGGATACTCTACTCTCCAATGTACCATTTAACAAACATCTGCTGAAATTCGTTATACCCTACACTCACCAAAAAAGATGGGAAATTTTGCTAATATGAGCCCAGCGGTATTTTTGCTAATCTTAGCAACAGATGTCTGCTGACGTGTAGTACAATGAAATTAGCAGAAAAATTTGTAGCCGCTATTAAATTTTAGTATACTTTTTGTAAAGTGGATTTTAAAATCTGCTTGCTAAAAACAGCAAAAAAAAAATTACAAATATTTAGTACAAAAAATTTAATTTTGAATTTTTTTTTTTTATCGAGCATTAAAATTTTTTTATATTAGTGATTTTTTTCAAAAAATATTTTATAAAAATTTAGAAATAAAATCAGAGTTTTAAAAATCTTAAAAATTGTTAAAACATAAACGAATTAATTATTTTGTTTTAATTTGGTAATTTCTGTTTTGAAAAATATTTTAGCCATTTTTTTTTTTTACTTTTAAGGTCAAATTTTAATTATTTTTAGGGCTGATTTTTAGAACTAAACTAACTTTTTAGTGATATTTTAAGTGGATGTCCTATTTTCAGACATGAGTCGGTATATTCATTTCCAATCCCTTTTTTTATCTATATAATATTTTAAGGCAATTTAATATCCACTTTTTTAAAATTAGTAAATTTTTCTGCTAATTTTAGCAAATCGGTTTTCAAAAGTTTGTAAAAAGATTTCTGAAATTAGCAACAAAAATTTGTAAATATTCTGTAAAAATTCTATAGTTTTTAAAAAGTAAATAGCAAAAAGATTTGCTAAATAATATTTTTTTTTTACTAAAAATCAGTACAAAAATAGTAAAGTGGGATTGAAAACCGTTTGAAAATTTTTCTACTAACTTTTTTTTTTTTGAATGTATACCACATAACGTGCATTATAACAATGCAAAACTCGTTTAAAAATTCAAATCCGTATTTTTACAATACCGGAACTCCGGCATATATATTCTCTTTGTTAAGTTAGATATTTAATGTTCCAATAATCATAACAGAATTCAGAAAGCGCTACGCTTTACATACACTTGCAGAAAAATTCCAAGGTCTTCTGATACATTTCTTCTAAGACCTGCAAAAATGTTTATACGCCTTGTTCGGATTTATGTCCACATAAGGGTGTACACACAGTAAAGTAAAGTGCCAACTGAATTGAATAGTGTATTTTGGTTACCACAACCAAAAGCAAATGCGTTTGCTGAATATATAGGTTGTTGTCACCAAAATTCAGTTGCATTAACCAAATTTTGTGGTGGAAATCAATATTCTGAATTCTATTGTAATTTTTAGAACTTTTTTTAACCGATTTGGAGCTTCGGTGTAAAAAGAAAAAGACCGTTGAAAAATCATTTGTATCAAAAAAAAAACAGTCATATAGAAAAAAAATTTTGCTTATCATTTTTTGAAAAAGGTACTTTCCAAAAAGGTACTTTAAAAAAGTACTTTTTACTTTTTTTTGTAAATTTTAAGGGTTATTTAGGAAATTATTGTCATTTATTTTTGTTATGATAATATGGTATGGTTCAATTATGTATGGAACAAAATATCGTCTAAATAGCCGCCGCCATCTCGGCGGCACACCTACATCCGATGATCAAAATTTTCGATAACACTGAGGCATAATTGAGGTTCTATGCCGTTAATGTGGCGAATTATCTCATCCTTAGCTCTTGAATTATTGCTGGCTTATCGACGTATACTTTATCTTTCAAATAACCCCAAAGAAAGAAGTCTAACGGTGTCAAATCACATGATCCTGGCGGCCAATTGACATCGCCACCAGAGCCATTGTTTCGTTAGCTGTGTGGTAAGTGGCACCGTCCTATTGAAACCACATATCGTCCAGAGTCATACCCTCAATTCCTGGCAACAATAAGTTCGCTATCATCTCGCGATAGCGAACACCATTCACGGTAAATGCTTGGCCGACCTCATGACACACTATCGGGAACAACAGCAATGTTTTCCGCAGAACGAACTGGGCGAGCATTCAAAGGTGTTTTCACAGACCCGGTGTGCTGAAATTTGCCTACAATTCTCCCGATTTTGGACACATTTGGTCGATTATGCTGACCAAAAAAATCTCGAAGTGCACGAAATACATTTTGATTTGAACGCTCATTTTCATAATAAGTCTGAATAACTTTAACGCGTGGCTCGATTGTGTATCTTTTCATGGTTCAATTTGAGTTAGTCTAAAATTGAGAAATGTCAAATGAAATGCAGAAAAAACTTGACGTTTATGTGTGGTTCTCATTCAACATCGGCCCTTAAAACTTAACCACCGTTTATTTATTTTTTTGAAAAGTACTTAAAAAATAAAAATTTTGTAATAAAAATAACTTTTGGAAAAAATATGTCTTATTTTAAAAAGGCACATTTTGAAAAAGTGCTTTAATTTTGGGACAAAAAATTCTTAAAAAAATAAAAATAAAAAATGTAGCCGGGTAAACCAGTCTACCAGGTCTGATCGGGTTGAGACCAGGTAGATCGAAACACTGGTAAAGGAGGCTATAATTATATTATTATGAGAATTGCAGCCTGTAGTTTTATTACAAAGCTTGTTAATTTTACATGAACAGACGGATGGATGGACGGACGGACATCGCTAAATTAGTCTTAAGTTGAGTTGATTGATAAACAATAAGGTGATTCACGCCCATTATTTTTGTTAGTCAGAATGCTGCAGGATATAAAAAAAAATATTATGATTGTTTTGCATTATCATATTTTAAATATTTTTTTAAGATGAGTTCACAGTATTCCAAAAAGGCAGTAAAAAGGCTAAAAATATTACCAATATTTAGGCTAGAATTTTTAAAGAATCTTTTGCTTTACCAGGAAAATTTATAAAAAAAAATTTTGCTGATAAATCTTTCAATTGTCTTATAAAAAGGCGATACAAACAATGGCAAACTCTGATAGGAAACTTGGGTATAAAATATTTCTAAATTCAGGAAAATTATCCAAGATACCAAATATCTTTTAATGTATGTATGTCCATTGACTATGAAATCTAGCAATAAAGTCTTAAGTCTAGACTAATTAACTTCCCCCCAAAAAGTTATGTGAACTTTTTTTCACTAAACCTAAATTTGGAACTTGTTTTAATAAAATAGTGCTTAATATGTAAAATCTTTTATAAAAGATATGTTTGCTAACAAAGTATGAGTATTTGTAGTATTTCAGACATATTTAACATTTGAAGTCATGTAGAAAAGAAATGAAGAAAAAAACCATGCATAATTAAGTACATACCATCATCATCAACATAAAACATAATCAGACTCAATAGTAGCACACAGTGGGGTGTTCTGAAGAAAATTGTTTAAAAAAATTTAAAATTCTCTAAGTACAGGTAAAAATTGGATAAAAATGTATATAATTGTTGTAGATAAGGAGTTGAGCTTTCAGAATATATTGAATATATGGCCACACTTAATGCTAAATATATTGCCTGGTCTCTATGATGGTCTGATTTTTCAAACGACTTAAAATCGATCAACGCGTCTTTGCTTTACAGTGGCAGATAAATTTAAACTACTCATGTTATTGGGCCCAATAAATGAGTATTAATTATTGGGCCGAAATAATCGATTAAAATAGGTAGATTAACCGGTTAAATTTTTAATATGAATATTTTTGTTATTTTTCTTAAAACTTCCTAATTTTCTTAACTTTATCAAGAAAATCATAGAAAAAAACATCAGCAAAAATACAATCAAATTATTTTCAAATCGACTGTAATGTAATAGACAATTTTTATTTTTGTTTCAATTTCTTTAAAAAATAAATTTTAAATAATATAAAATTATATTTTCATGTCAAAAAATTTAAATATAGCTTTCAACCTCCGTGTACATGTATTTCAAAAGATGTCATCAAAACGCGAAGTTTTAGAAAAGCTAGAGCCTTTAAGCAGAATTTCATTTAAAGTTCTATGAAAAAATTTATAAAAACAAAAAATAACATGGAATTTTATTTCTAATTTGATTTATAAACAAATTATGATGAAGTAGGAACTTCAGTAGAATTAAGTTGTTTAGTACAAAATATTTAAGAATTCGCTTATTACAATAGAAACTTTTTAATTTTTAATACAATAGAAACTTTTTAATTTTGTTTTAATTGCTTAAAAAATTATAATTAGTGCAAATTATTATTGTATTTCAAGATAAGGTTGCATTTTTGTTCGATGTCAACAGACAATTGATATTTTAACTCTGTAGGGGTTCTGCAAAGAAAATTCTTTTGAAATCACTTTCTAACCAACTCTTGCTCGACAACATGTTCTGTTGGAACAAATTCCATGGAACCCGTTTTCTTAAACTTAAATGTAAGATATAACTAACTAAAACTAACTTCAGAAGTGGTTATAGGAATATCTAGTTACTTTTGGAATAACTTCGAACAAAAATTTAGAAAGTTAGGACAAGATGTCGTTCAACAAATCGTTCCTAGAAACAAACAATTTGTCTGTTTTATTTTTAATTCAGGTTCTGAGAAATAATTCACACTCAAAAATTCTCAAATGCTACAGCTTTTTCTCCAGAATAGGCAGACATTAAACAAAAAACCTTTTAAAATAAATATTTTGTTCCAATTAATCAAGTCCTTCTGTAAAGTTTTTTTTTTAACAAGCACTATGACGTTATTTATGTTATAAAAATTGCATTTAATTCGAAAATTTTAAATTGTTTTAAAAAACTAAAAAAGTTAATTTGGCAAAATCTTTTGAAGTAGTTAAACTTATGTGGAAAAATAAATTGTTACAATTTACTAGGTAAGGACCTGACAGAATATGCATATTCAAAAGTTTTATAGACTACAAAATCTTTAAAAATTTTCTCAAGTTAACTTAAGTGCTTTTGTCAAAAGCCTACATATATTTATTTTTTGATTTCGCATATTATGAAATTAAAATCACTGGCAGATTCTTATAGCTTTTAAATTAGAAAACCTAATTAACTCTAGAGCTCAAGCCAGAGAGTAACATTTCTGTCAAATTTTAAAAATTTCGCAAAAACAACACAAATTTTTAAGAATTTCCTTATGAATAATGATTAAAGACAGCTCTTGTTTATAAGGGAATTTTCTAATTTCTCGAAAATAAAAACTTAGACTTCAACGTTTACTTCCACTGAACATGTTTGACCACACTTTCTTTTTAAAGAGTCCTCAGACTCTCACCAAAAACCCGTAGATTATAAGGTCTGATTCTTTAAAAATTCTCAGATTGCTTTAAATTTCCCTGAACAAACACACTAGGGGTTTTCACTATTGGTGGTATATTTTAAAACTGCGATTCCAATAACTTCTTATATCACGGGGTTTATTGCCTGTTAAATTTTGTTATATCTGTAAAATACCTTTATAATTCGGTGTTATTATAACGGTAGTTTAAGATATTTCAAAGTTTGTAACGAACCTGTTTACTACGCTCTATCCGGCTGGGAACGTTGCTACCTATAGTTCCGGCCATGCTCAAGGAGAAATGGGATGGAGATCTTGTTACCTACTGATAGAGGAGAACCATTTCACAATATATTAAAATTAGGTAGCTTCTGTATTAAAATCAATTACCCAAAGAAAAGTAGATATTAGAATAAAAGAAATAAAATTAAAGAGATGTAACCAACAGAATGGAAAAAGATCTTGGTGTAATTTTCCTCTTCAGTCTTTACCCTTTCAAACCAATGCTGTCTGTCGAAATTTACATTAGACAGCCCAATTCTTCCTAATTCTAACCGACTTAATGTTTCGTGGAATGTTTAAATAACGAAATTTAGCATATCATAATAACTAACATATATTTATTAACATTCATTATTAACAGATTCTTAAAATTTCACTACATTAAAAGTTATATTTATTTGTTTTTGTATACACATAAGGAAAACTAAACATTGAAGTTGTAAAAAAAAAATAATAATATAAATAGGAGATGTAATAAAGATTATAATATGACTCAATTAGGTTTATGTTTAGTTAATTTATATTTCTTCTATTTAAACATATGTTTTGGCTTTTACATTTATATATTTTGTAATATATGAAAATCGTAGAAACGTATTAGAATTGAAACATTCATAAAAAAAAATTATAAGTTATAAAAAAAAACTTCTCAACAAAGTATAAAAATAATTAATTTAAATTAAACGCGAAATTGTGTTTCTTATTCTAATATTTTTCGTTTAGTAAAGCATATTATATATCAGAATTTGAGTAAAAAGAGTACTTTTTAGAATCAAGACAAACAAAAATAATAATAAAGTAACAACTTACCAGTTAAACTCCTTCGTTGACGCAAGGACTGTAGTCAATTGAAGTTGGTGCTCACCGTAAAAATTATAGCTCAAATTTCGATTACTCGGATAGTTTTTTTATAATTGAGAAGGTGAAATACTAATACATTTAGGCTTGTGAAAATATGATTGTGTTAATATTTAATTTAACATCTCGAAAATGTTTACGTTTTCGATAAAGAGCAGTTTTCAATTAATCTGATCGATAACCACTAATTGATTTTCAAAGGAAACCGATTCTTTCAGTACCACAATCAAGTTTGCGGCCGAGATAATTAATGTTCTGTAGTTTGAATTTAAATTAAATATATTTTCGTCGTTTCCTTTTTCTCAAATTATTGGTTTCAGGTGTTCACGATCCATATATTGATTGTTGAATAAACAAAAAAGGCAGAATTACACGGTTTAATTATCTTTACGGTAATATCTCTCCTTCAAGGTTTGTTAGTAGATGTTAATATAATTATGATAGTGATGTTTTGGTCCCAAAATTTTTTGCCAACCAAGCAAAATTCGATCAGTTTTCGAAACGCAGTTGTAAGTTCTCTGTTGCTTTTCACTCACAGCAAAAATTCTCGATTTCATGGTTACTTCAAAACGTTTTCTTTTAAAAATGTTTTTCTTTTTATTCAATATTTGGTTTCCTTCTCAACAATCTCAAAATTTTCAATGTTTTTTCTTCAAAAATCAAATAATTTTTTTCGACAATCATTTCTGTATGCTACTTTTCAAAATTTCAAATAATTTTTCAAACTCAAAATTTCAAAGTGAATATAGTCTACACAAATATTCTAGAAGCAGCACTCATAGGTAAAATAGCGCTATAAGCGCGGTTATACAAAAATAAACATGCCTTTATTTTAAACGCAGTTTTAAAATTTTAATATCAAGCTTAAAGTGGTTGTGGTAGCTAACTACCGTTATTATGAAAAGGTATTGAATGCCAACCAACCATGATTTACAACGATTTTATACTATAAAGCGTGAACGTACTTTTCGTGTATTAACTTCCCGCATAAACACAGCTATTGTAAATTATTGATTCAGCTGATTTTTGTTTTGTTTTTGATAAATTTTGATAACTTAAAATATCAAAAATAATTTGAATTTAACAAAAATGCCCATAATTACGGAAATAGATAAAATTTTAAATTATTAATACAAAATGCAATTAGCCAAATAGAATTTGCATAGATTTTAGGTGTGAAGGTATGGTATTACTTGTAATAATAAAACCCAATAGCTGCTGAATTTCACTATCGGTCCATCTTTTATTATTTATTTTTTCACACTTTCGCTTAAAGTTGAGTTTTTCATTAATAGGGACCACAAAATTAGAAATAAAAAAATTAAAATAATAATTTTAGCGGCTAAACGATCTGCTTGTAAGTGTACAACATGTTTTTACTATACCTTTTTGTCTTTTCTTTTAAACATAGCCTAGTAAATTTTAGTTCTATACATTTTGTAGTTGTGGTGTAGTAAATGGTAGTACTTTTATTATATCTACATCATTTACAAGGTTCACAAGGGTACTTTACTACCAATAGTGAAAAGCCTTAATATACCACCAATGCAGTGGACTTAATTTGAAATTTCACAAAAAAAACAACACTGTGTTCTTATTGTTTTATTTTGCATTAAATGATTTATCGGTAAATTGCTAATTTTTTAGATTAATCGACCAAAATAACCGAATTATCAATTTACGTCATTTTTTGAATAATACCCTAACCGGTTAAGCGGCAGGGTCGAATAATTGGAAACACTGAAAGTGTCAGACAACAGTGGCAGTTCTATCAAACTTTGTTTGTGAAATTTTCAAAAGATATTCATACCATAGTTTTAAGAATTTGTCATTAAATTTTTTTCAAGGCAGCTCTTGTTT
This sequence comes from Eustalomyia histrio, assembly GCA_949748255.1. Classification (NCBI taxonomy): domain Eukaryota; kingdom Metazoa; phylum Arthropoda; class Insecta; order Diptera; family Anthomyiidae; genus Eustalomyia; species Eustalomyia histrio. Next base: position 66,365,238 of record OX456526.1, read on the forward strand.
ATTTTGGTATTTTTTTTTTATTCTGGACAGTATCATGAAAGGAAATAAAAATCAACTTTATCGACAAAATATCCCACTTCGGTAAAACACCATCTACATTGCATTTTTAAGGGTTTACTTCCACTGAATACGTCTGACATTTTCTTGTTAAAGAATCGTCAGATTCCTTTGAAAAAAACCAAGATTATAAGGCATTATTCTTTAAAAAAGGATGCTTTGAATTTTCCTAAACATAAAATTTAGAAACAAATGCAATATACATAACTTATATTTCAGCATAGCAGCACTTTGTGTTCTTATTTATGAAAGGAATACATTTAATTTGCATTAAATGATAAATCGCCAATTTTTCCAACCCGAATAATCGCTTAATCAATTTTCTTAATTTTTCAAAGAATGCCCTAATCTGTTAACCGGCAGGGTCAAATAATCGACCCCTATGTGCATGCACAAGGTGGAAACAGAACGTGAGAAGAAACTGGGTACGCCCTGGGAATGTGTAAGCAATTGACAATAGTTGAATATCCTTAACTGATCAGATCAGTAGTTAAAATGTTCCATATTTATTACCACTTTGTCCCAAGATTACCCCACTGTGCAGCATTATGTAAAAAAAGTAAAAAAAGACAAGAATGGAAATGTTTTATTTTTTTTTTCATAATGTACTCTTTTAAAATACAAAGTCTGAGTGATTTTATTTTTTCACATTTTTTTTACGCAGAAATGTTAAAAAAAATGAACATCATAGAAACATTTCATGTTGTTGAAAATAAAAATACAAACTAAAAGCATTTTCACATATACCCTACACCATATACGTTCTAAGAAAGAACATTAAGGACTTTTAATGATGTTTTTAATTAAAATCATTTTAATTACAGTAATTTTATTTTAAAAAAAACTCCCAAACAAAAAGCTAAGAATTTAAAAATACCAGTAATAACCAAAAAGAAAGTAGTCAGTGATGGAAAAAAGTTTTTAAAAATTAGTTTATACTACGGTACATTCATACTGAACCCCAAAATAAGATTTTTTTAGTTAAATTCCATACAAATTTAAAAACAAGAATGTTTGAAAAAAACGAAATATGTGTTTTAAGCTTCAAAATGAACTGCAGAATTATTTTATAGAAATATATGGAAAAGTAAGCATTCCACATTACCCGCAACTTCTCTAATATTTCGTTAGAGTGATATATCGTTGGTATTGCCTAGTTTTATCTTTAGTATTGTATAATGATAAAAGTAGTGTTTTTTCCAAACACATTATAATAAATGTGCATTTTTAACAAACCAAAAAATTCTAAAACAAAAATGAACAAAAAAAAATAAATTATCAAAGAAAAACTATGTACCATAAATATTTATTTTAAGTAAAATTATATATTAAAAACAATAATTTCCTCTATCTTTTGATTTAAAATTTCTCATACACTCAACCAGTTTTTTATTGTGCACATTGAATTTCCTTTTAGTTAAAAAAAAATACAATATTTCATTTCCTTGCTCTCGTAACATTTGTTCTTGATATTAACATTTTAATGTTGGTTGGTAAATTATTTTTGTATGTGTATGTATGTTCCTTAACTTCTTCATAGTCATAAAGACTTTTTTATAGATTTTCTTATATTTTACCATTTTAAAATATAAACTTCACTCATAATTTACCAAACGTGGTTAATTAAATTCTTTATGCCTTTTATAACAGCATATTTTAAAATGCAAAATAGTAATTAAAAAACAAGTACGCAAAAAAAAAAACGTTAAATGATTTTGTTTTTCTAAAAAAGTGAAATCTTTGACAGAAAGAAGGTATATTCATAACAGTTATAATACTAACTGTGGAGGGTAATAATAACATGCCTTGGATGGTATAAAACAAAAGTATATATTTATACATAAATAAGGCTTGCCATATATTCAAAATTTGGAATTCTAAATAGTTTGTGTTTTTTTTTTAATTTTTAAGAATTCCATTTACATGAAATTATTTTAAGTTAAGCAAAAGAAAAGTTTAGATGGTGTACAAGAGGTTTATGGTTCAAAGGAATTTCCATAACTTTCAATTATTAATTTATGTGAAAATGTTAGTTTATAATTTGTCTATTTTATCTTGAATAATAAATATAAAGTATGAATTGTACCGTGAAGAGTTAAAAAAATAATTATACAATACATTTCTGAAGGTTTGGCCATTATGAATATTAGTTAAAAGACAATGATATTTATGTGAATATTGTATTTTCCCGTAGTTAATTTATTAAATTTAACAAATTTGAAAAGAAAAATTAATAAATCTACAATTTTTCAAAGTTAAAAAAAATTTTATGGATAATGATGACATTATTTTTGGACTGTGCTTAAGCTACACTCTAATTAATTTCTGTTGAAATTTACTCAACTTATAGTATGAAACTGTACTCCTACTATATGTTGGGTAAATTTACTCTGTGTGCGTAAATGAAAAAATACACACATTATGCTTAAGTTGGTAAACACAAAATAAGTAAAATTACATGGAACGTGCATAAAAATTAAATTAAATTGTGAAATAAAACAGTTCACTTAGCGGATTTGTAACAAATACATTTTACGTTTAAATGTACACAAAAAATGAGTAAAATCCATTAAAAATGCATTAAAATGCTTTAAATGCGTATACGACTACACACGAATTGTGTAAATTTACACTGAAAATGCGTACACAATTTTCATAAATTTTGTGCATTTTTACTACCTTATATCGACAGAAAATAAAAGAATTAATTCATCCGATTTTTTTGTAATTTATATCTCAAATTTTGGATACTTTTTCCCCATAAATACCTCAGATTTTGGAAACTTATATTATTTAAAAAAACCTCAGACTTTACAAACATTTTCCTTAAATTCAAAAGCAATTCTTCATAAGAAATTCTTCCTCAGCTTCCTTTTTTGTAGAAATCACCAGGTGTATAGGAAAACAATATTTTTTATGGGAAAAAGAAATTGAAAATTAAAAAAATATGATTTTTTTACAAAGCAAAACAAAAACATGTTGTCTTATCTTCTATCTAAGATCAAAGATCGAATACTAAGTCGATTTTGCAACTTCCTGGTAAAATTCCATAAGCCATTTGGAAGAAAAAAATAATAATTTATCAAATCAAAATATTTGAAAAGCGTACAATCATTGGCCTCACTGGAACCACTGCCGATTACATTATCATCATCACCATCATTTCAACTTCTTGAAACACCGGCGACAAAATCCACAAACCTGTGCGAAGGAAGAATAATGTGGCATCTTCAAATCATTGAAAAATAAATAAAAACTTCAGTGTTACGTCTCTAGTTTAGATGTTGCACAGGTATACCCCAGTAATTGCACCGATAAAATCTACAACCGGCAATATAACATGGATCGCTCATCAATACCAAAATTCGAAATCTCGGTTATTTATGTTTTTCAAATGATATTCTTTATTTCTTTTAAATTTATTTCTTCCCTCTTTTTAAAAATTATTATTTGACAAATAAATTTTATTTTATAATTTATATTTAGAAATGCTTGCACATCTTATGACTGCTATTACACGAATTTTTTGTTTTTACACACTATATTTGCTATTACACATTACAAAATGTCTTTAAATACATTTTGTGCGTGTTTTTGTAGACAAAAATGTGTACACATGAATTTTACGCATTTTGTGTTCAAACTTATACATTTTTCGTGATATTAAACATGACTTTACTCGTTTTATAGTAATGAATACATAAGCATTTTTTAAGAGTGTAGGGTTGGTTCAATTTTTTGTGCATTTTAGTCTAAATCTCTTAAATTTTTTAGACGAGCTATTAGCAATTTTTGTTTAGTTTTCTTCGATCTTCTTGATGAATTTTTTTTTTTAATAATTTTATGATCATCTTTTATAAAAAATTATTTATTAATTCCAATATTTCGTCCCCGCATTGGGTGATAAACACAAATAATATAAATAATTTTTTATAAAAAATATCTCAGAGTTACAATTCTAATTGTTCCCATTTTTTCCATTTCGTTCCGATTTTTTGGTGTTTCCATTCCAATAGTTACCAGTTCCATTTAATTTTGTTCAATCTGTTTAGTGTTTTAACTCCACTCGTACCCCGGTCCATTATATTTCCTTTCTCATGTCTTAATCCTTTTTCCACTGAGCTACATCTTACATCTTTCATCAATTTGCAAAGATGTTAACACCTTCCCATAAGAATTATACAGGCCAAAAATTCTACATCTTTCTACATCCACAAAAGATGAGATCCTTTCTCATTTTGTTCCATTTTACATCTTTCGTTATTTTAAGTGTCATCACTTAAAAATGACAAAAAAAATCGATTTTCATTGTGCCATCACTAGCGAACTGACATTGCAGAAAATAAACAAAAAAAAAAAATTCATTCAACAAAGGAAAATGAGCGGCACGTAAGAATTTCATACTTATGTCTACCAAAATTTCTTCTTCATCATCATCTTACAGAATGGCCTTTAATATTTTAATGTACTGCATTTAGATTAGGTTTTGTTCTTGTAAAGCAACAACTACTCCAATGATTAATGCTTTCTCTAAATCCATTTTTTTATTTTTAACAAAAGTTATGCGTCTTTTATTTTTTTGACAGCTAAATAAATAACAGATGAAAGATGAAAGATGAAAAATGTTGCCAATGTAAACGCATGTTTCACGTTTTTAGTGTAAAAAGCCTATTATCTTGTGTTTCAATTCTACTCGTTCGCTGTTATATTTCATTTCCATTTCGTTCCTCTTGTGTAGCATTACAATTCTACTCATATCCCGTTCTACTCTTAACTCGTTCAATTCTATTTTAAAGTGTTTGCCTAATCTATAAATTCCAGCCGTTCCTCGTGCCATTACATTTCGTTACCTTTATCTAGTGTGTCGATTTTACTTGTTTCCCATTCGATTCCATTTGTTTCCCAATTTTAGTGTTTCAATTCCAATTGTTCTGTAGGGATTTTGAGGTAGGGATTTTGAGGTGGTCATTTTTCTTTTTTTGAATACCTATTTTGCAACGATCTTAGAAAAAATTCCAAAACACATCCTATTAGTGGATTTTCCCTTACTCCTTACAGCATGTATTTTAAATTAAAAATCGCACATCACATATAGTACATCATAGAAAGTACACGATCAGGAAATATCTCATGCAGTAATTGAATCGTTGCAGTTCTGTGTGTCATCTAGCTCCATTTTGTTGAAACCACATGTCGTCTTCATCAATATCATCGAATTTAGACATAAAGAACTTTGTTATTATTTTGCGATATCAAATCCATTAACAGTCACTACCTGGCCAGCCTCAAAACTCAACGCGAAAACGCTAGAAGCGTGCTCCATTTTTACTATCAAACTGTTTTTATTTTTCTTTCGCTAGCAACACTTTACTGAATTAATTGGCGACAAATTCAAATCTAACGTGACACCCGATACGAATATAGAATTACGTTGAATAGGTAAAATATTTTCTGTTTTTAATTTTTTTTAAACATGTACACATATTAAATTAATCAAAAATACAATCAAAAAGAGGACTACTGATTTTTTATTATTTTTAACCCATTTTGTTGTTTATTTTCAATCATTGTTTAATAATAGACAAAAGTAAAAACAATAGAAAGTCGTTTAAAATAACCATAAAATTTTTACTGGCAAAAAGTTAGAAAAACTACTTTTGTGGTTTGTTTTTCAAATTGAAAGTTTTTTTATGTAATTGCAAAACAGAAGACAACACACGCAGATGTATATATTTTTATTGGATTTGTGTGTATGTATATTTGAATAATTTCTTGTAATTTTTATTGAAATAATTTTGTATATAAACAAACTATTTTGGTAAAAAAATAAAAAGAAATTAAATGAATTTTATCAAAAATCAAAAATCTATACTAAATTATCTAAATATACCCGAATTTCTGGGCTTATGTCAAAAGCAGCATTTACATGTGAGTGAAAACTGCTTTAAAAACTACCTCTTAATACATACACCAAAAAAACAGTATCAGTTGTGGACACCGAATTTGTTGCCAATCGAATTCAGGCAGTTACGACAACTGTCTTCGTATTAATTTATATTTTTAGTTGTGAAATTAATTTATATTTTTAGTTGCGATATTTAATTTAATATTTCTCTCGCGTGTATATGTGGCTTAATAAACATTAAACGATTTTGTTTTTAGATTTTAGATAAAAAAATATTGTTATTGCTTAATGCTGCGTGCCACGCACCACTTTACTAAATCTAGTATCACATTGAAGCCACTCGAGATCTGCCAATTTAAAAGATTTTTTACGAAGAACTATTTTTGCTGATACTCTTTAATAAGTGTAAAATAATTTTGTTTTCTTAGTACAATTAAGTAAGCAAAAACAAAAACCCAAAAAAAAACAAGTTTCTTCTGCAATTGTTTAAATAGGTGATACCTCAGACGTATGAGCAATTTTATTTTAAATATTTATCATACATTCAATACAATAGCATTTCAGTAGATACATATAACACAGTATTGCTGGGAAACTATCGCGATGAGTAGTTTCCTTACATTTTGACGAAATTTTGATATTTAATAGAAAAAGGTAATAATTTGTAAGCATTAAAAATATTACATGGCATATGTTTTAAATTTCCAGACTGAAGCCTTAGTGAAACAAGTACAAAAATTTAAATGTACAGTTAAACGTTACGTAATTGAAGACACGGTTATAACGTACTACGTGTTTAGGGATATGATTTTCACGGTCCCAATGATATTACTTTAATTTTTCATATACTCGAAATAATATTTAGATTATGGTTGTAGTTTTCAGGGATAACCCTCTAACGGGTAAGAGTGTCTCTAGGCACTCTTCATAAAATAGACCACAAATGCGTCAAATTAGTATTTATAATTAAGGTATTACAATAGAAAACGAAATTTTCAAAATATGTTGATAAAAAATTTCCTGCGTGCAGTGCGCGCTTTGGCAGTGAGAACGTACTAAATAAAAATTTTAGAAAATTAACATATCGAAAATAACACAGTTTTCAAACTGATGTTTACTAAATACCGTTGATAATGAATGCAAACTAAGATTACAGCTCTAGCTTTCACAATAAGTCCTTACTCTGGCCCAAGGATACAAATGATTCTAGAAGTTCTGCTCTACAGGTTGGTTGAAAAGTTCCTGCGCTCGAAATGAAAGAATACTGTTTTTGTTATGAAATATATTTTTTATTCAATATAATCTCCTAGAAGCTCAATACACTTGTTCCAATAATCTTCGAATAATTTTATCCCATCCTTATAATGGTTTTCCGGAAGCTCGGCAAAAGAACCGTCTACGGCTGCTATGGCTTCTTCATTCGACGAAAAATGCTTTCCACGAAGGAATTGTTTGAGATTTCTGAAGAGATAGTAGTCACTAGGAGCCAAATCTGGTGAATACGATGGATGTTCGAGCAATTCGTACTTTAATTCTTTGAATTTAGCCATCGTCAAAACACTTTTGTGAGCAGGTGCATTGTCTTGATGAAAAATGATTTTTTTCTTCTTTAAACCAGGTCTTTTCTCACGAATCCAAAAGGCTGCAATAATATTCAGAGTTGATTGTTTTACCTTTCTGAAGATAATCAATCAACAAAATTCCTTTTGCATTCCAAAAAACTGATGCCATAACCTTTTTTGCTGATCGTTGTGACTTCACCTGCTTTGGAGCTGAACAACCAGCTTCAGTCCACTGTAAACGTTCTTGTTTTAATATAGGATCATGGTGGTAGATCCAAGTCTCATCCATAGTTATAAAACGACGCAAGAAGTCGGTTTTATTCGCCTTAAAACGCTCCAAATTACGCTGAGAAATTTGTTTTCGATCCAGTTTTTGTTGAATTGTTAATGTGTGCGGCACTAACTTTTCAAACTGTTTTTTTTTTCATACGTAATTCTTTATGTAAAATATGGAGTACTCGTTCGTCTGAGATGCCTATGGCATTAGCAATTTCACGCTTAGTCAAACTTGGATCTTCACTAACCATATTATATACCTGCTCTATGATTTCTGCTGTGGTTGCAATCTTTGGTCGTCCTTCGCGTGGATCGTCTTTAAGGCTGGTACGACCACTTTTAAATTCACCAGCCCAAAATTCAACGGTGCGTTTTGAAGGTGAGGACTCCTTATACACTTCTAACAATTGTTCATAAATTTCCTATGCTTTTAAATCCTTTAAAACAAAGAATCTAATGACTACACGATATTCAATTTTTTCCATATTAAAAAAAATCAATGACACGTCAACTGCAAATGGCTTGTAAACAAAGAAAGAATTGACAGAACGACTTGCAACTTTGCATGTGTTCTCAGGACAGTTATACCAACTTGAGAAAAAAAAAGTTTGGAGCTAGCAGTGCCATCTCTTGGTGAGCGCAGGAACTTTTCAACCAACCTGTAAATGGCATCGCTTTAAGTTTTGATGAAATTTGGCAAAAAGAATATATTTAGTATTTAAGCAAAGCTTTCAAATTTAAAAAATATATATTGAAGCGTTGCTACATTTTAGCTTCACTTAGCATTTTCTTAAACAAAAAAAAAAAAATCGCTACATCTTTTTAAGTACAATCACCAAAAATGTAATTTTTGAACTGTAGTTATATTTTGGCATGAGGAATAATTAATACTCAAGCCTAAACAAACATGTTATGAAAGAACATAATTCTTATATTTCGTGCTGAACATATGGTATAAGTTTCCTTTAAAAACAGCGCCTTGCCTTTCAGAGGGTTAAGTCAAAATTTAAGGAACTTATACTTAATTTATAGAATAACAATCTGCCATATTTTTCCATACATAAAGTTAGTAGAAACATTTGGAAAAGGTTTTCAATCCCATTTTAACCTTTTTGTACTAATTTTTAGTAAATAAAACATTATTTAATATGTAAATTTTTAATGGAATTTATTTATTTTTTAAAAAAATATCTTAGACAAAATTAAAAAAAAAATAAAGGCTAAAAGATAGTTAAACAATTAAAGAATTTATGATTTTGCTTTAGACCCTGTACGAGGTGGCTACATAAATTCTAAACTTAATTCAAATTGACCAAAGGGTTTGAAATTGTTTTAAAAAATATTTGACAACATTTTTATATTTCAAAGAAATTTGGAAACCTGAATTTAGTTCAGATTTTATTTAGGCTAATTTTTGTTTTGAAAAATATTTTTAGTAAATTTTTGCATTTTAAGGTAAGATTATAATTGAAGACTTTTTAGACCTATTTTAAGTGGATATTCTATTTTTGAACATGATTCGGTTGTGAAAAGTATCTTCACTTCCAATATCTTTTTTCAACCTATGTAAAATTTTAAGGCAATTATGAGTTTTAATTATTAGAAATAAAATTTCATTCCGTATCCACCTTTTTATGATTAGTAATTTGTTAGCAAATCGGTTTAAAAAAAAAATAAAATAAGTTTTACTAAAAATTAGCAGCGGCTACCAATTTTTTCTACTAATTTTATTTTACGAGGGCAGATCAATAAGTCCGTGACTTTTCGAACTTCCCTTGTAGTTATATGAAATGCAACACAGCTCTCATCAAGTACCACCTTTTAGTAGACTACTGTCAATTTTGAGCAAGTTCCGTCATTTACTTTTTTTTTTGTGATTAGAGGATTTAAATGTAAAAACCAAAAAAAAATAGTATATTGATAGTAAACGACGAGATATTGAGGAAAATAAACAAGACATTATTGTATTTTATTTTCCCTTTAAAATATAATAACATTCCTTTTAGTTATTATTTAGTTTTTTTTTTCCTTAGAACTCATTTTGATCTCTATCACATGTCCCAATTTCTGTAAGATCGAAGGGAACCCATAGGGATAGTTTTCTTGCTATCCAATTTGGCAAATGGTGGTAAAAAAAATGAATTCATATTAATACGCCTTTATACTTTTCATATTACCGCTAAAATTTTTAAACTATTTTTTTTAATTGGCAACCCTAAAGTTGAAGACTACAAAAATAATAACATTCAAGATGACGACAGTTAAGAAGTGATACACATCAAACATAATTTCCGTTACATTTTAATACCATGTTTAATGCTATGACACTTTAATAAACAAAATATGATTAGCATAACAAATACACAACAACAAGAAATTAATAGGCGTGATATAAAATTAAAAAAAAAATATAAATAAATTGAAAACTTTAAACCACTGTTAAGAGCTCGTTTATCTTTATGAAAAGAAAAATATAATTTTGTAAGTAACAGCACACGTGTTTGAAAAATAAAAAAAAAAACAATTTACATTAAATTTGATTTCTAATTTTCACTAATACTATAATATGATAACTTTTTTACAAAATCATTATTTAAACCAAGTTTTGCCAGAAATCGGTTTAATATATTTAGATTATAATTTGTGATTTTTTTTCTTTCCCTACTTTGTGACATTTTACCCATTTGTTTTCAAATAAATTAGATAATAATAACTGTTAAATATCCCTTTGGGACTTGGTTCGCTTTGCTATATATTCGCTAAATGTTATTTTTATTATTGTGACATTGTAATTTGAAATACAATCGTTCTAACACTTTTGGTTCATTTATTTGTTGTTGAATGCTATGTGTGTTGGTTAAACATGTTTCACTTTTTCTAAACAATGTGTAATTAATTTAATTTGAAAACATTATTTTCATTGTTGTTGACAATTTAAGTAGTTTGATATTATATTTTTCACACATCCACACAAATCAACACACACACACACACTATTGTACAGTATGTAGAATTAAATACGCTTTGTTTATTAGTCCCTTGTGAGACATCATATGACCTTCTACTTCTACTAAATAAATTCTAAGGCCACTAATGTTTTCTACCACATTCATATTGTTCACTTATAGAGTAATTTCATTTACCTTGGAACTTTTTCTTCTCGCACTATAATATTATCTCTATTATGACATGTCAAATAATTCAAGAAAAACACGATTAGTGATTTTAGCATGACAATAGATCACATGTGGTAAGAAAATACATTTATTGGTTTTGTAATTAAAAAAATGGCGACTTTTTAAAGTGTGGATAATACAGATCGTTAGAAATCGAATTAATTAACTAAATTTTTAAATATGATTATATTTTAAAGAAATCAATTTTTATTTGTGAAAAAAATGTTCTATATTATTCAATCAATATTTGATTGATCCTTTTTATAGAATCTAAAGAACTGATCCAATTTCAAGAAATTGTTTCAACTTAAATCCTTTATACTTCGCGACATAAATAACAAAAAAAAATATACTTAATCTTCTTCAATATCAAATCATTGATTTAAAGTGATTATAAATTGTTTACTGATTCAAAAAAAAATATTTCAGTAAATTGATTCAAGCAAGAATTATATTTTTCAAGTTCTAGCTCACTGTAACGGTTTGCGGATACCTTGAAAATTTTTAATTTATTTTTTTTTTGTTAATAAAAAATATATATATTACAAGCAATGGATGCATCAATTTTTATTTTAATAAAGTTTATTTATTTCAAAAAAATATAATTCATAACAAAGAATGTTTCGCGCCAAAAATGGTTTTGTGAGACGAGTTGGCTAAAAATTATATTAGCTTATAATTATATAACAAAATATATAATAAGCATTTCCATATCTCTTGGATCATCAAATTTATCTTAAAAACTGATAACGGATAGCAAGCCTTCAAATTTTCAGCCAAATTATTACACATTAAACTACTCAAGTAATCAATTCTCTGCTTCCTTGCCTCCAATCTGCATCGAGCTGTTCTGAGATTACACCTGGATTTCTAGTGTTAAATTCAACACATGCACGGAAATCGTACGTCTGGCAGAAGTGCGTTATTTAGTCCGGATTAATTAACTTTATTGTACCATACACCAGGGTATTATGAAGTTTATGCTAATGTATGTTACTACCAAAAATATCGGACTGAGACCTATAGTATACCAACCGATTAAGAATCACTTTCCGCAACAATATCCGTGTGTCCATGTAAACCTTGTAATCCAACTACAGTTCAAAATATTAAGATATTTTGATAAAATTTGAAATGAGCTTAAATGGTATTTATAAACGTAAAACCGTAGACATTTGGTTGAAAAATCAAATCGGTTTTTCCTTTATATTGGGTGATTTTCTAAAAGCTTTCGGATTTAGTTTAAAAAAAAACACATAAAATTTCGATAAATGTATGAAATCTTTATTTGAGCCGATATAATGATTTATGTAATTTAATTTTTTAAGATCATTTCTTATGAATGTTGACCGCTGCTGCGCCTCAAATGGTTCATACGATGGGTCCAAGTTTGGCATACTCTCTTCAACATATCGGTCGGTATCCCACAAATAAATCCTTCAACAGTTGCGGGCTTGTCGCTATAGACATGAGCCTTAATACAGCCCCAAAAAAAATATTCTAAAGGCGTTAAATCGATTGATATATGCGGCTAATTGACCGGCACCAAACGTGGAATAAACTATTCACCGAAGTCGCCTGTCATTTGGGCCAGTGTTTCGCGTGCTGTGTGGCATGTGGCACCGTCTTGTTGAAACCACATGTCAGCCAAGTCCATCTCTTCAATTTTGGGGGAAAAAAAGTTTGTAATCATCGCACGGTAGCGCTCGCCATTCACAGTAACGTTCCTGCCTTTGTCGTCTTTGAAAAATTACGGTCCAATGATTCCACCGGCCCATAATCCACACCAAACAGTGCATTTTCAGAGTGCATTGACAGCTCTTGAACTGCTTCTAGCTGCTCTTCACACCGAATTCCGTAATACTGTTTGTTGACATACCTATTGAGTCAAAAATGTGCTTCGTCCCTAAAGACAATTTTTCGATGGAAATACATTTTTTACACAGCACGAATTTACATAATAAAATTCAATAATCTGCAAGCGTTTTAAAAATAAAATATTTTGTAATATTTTTTCACCTCACGCCTAAACGTGAATGATATTTTATATGCACCTTAATTTTGTATAACTTTAATAATTGTTTTCATGTTCATTCACCAAAAAAAAGTCTGAAATGGCAACTAAAAATTTTGCTGTTATTACGGGAAATTTTGCTAATTTAAACCCAGCCGCTAATCTTATTTATTAAGCTAAAGATCTTTTCTTTTTGATAAAAATTCTTATTTTATTTTCAATATTTCGCTAACAGTTTGTTAGCATCTTCAGGAAAATAAAATAAATTATCAAAAAAAATATTAAAATGCTAAAATTAACAAAATTATTTTTAGATGCACTTGTTGCATATTTAAGCTGCAAATTTCTTTTGAAATTGCCTTACGAATTCAAATATACAAATTTATATTTTTTTATCGAACAACATTTTTTATTTATTTTTTCTTAAAAAATATTTTAGACAAAATTAAAAAAATAAAACATTCAAAGGCTTAAAAAATAGTTAAAACATAAACGAATTTCTCAAATTTTTGTTTTGAAAATTATTTTTAGTAAATTTTTCAATTATTTTATGGGCTAATTTTTTAGAACTAAAAAAGTTTTTAGTGATATTTCAAGGGGATTTCCTATTTTTCGACATGAGTCAATTAGGAAAGGTATCTTCACCTCCGACCTCTTTTTTCAACCTATGTTTTATTTTCTGCCAATTTAAGTTTTTTTTAACTATTAGAAATAACATTTCTTTCAATATTAAATTTTTTTAAAATAAGTAATTTTTTTACTAATTTTAGCAAAGCCGTTTTGAAAAATTTGTAAAACGATTTCTGAAGTTAGAAACAAAATTTGTAAATATTCAGTAAATATGTAAAATATAAATAGCGAAAAAATTTACTAAAAAATATTTTTTTTTTACTAAAAATCAGTATAAAACTAGTAAAGTGGGATTGAAAACGGTTTACAAATTTTTTTACGTAGTTTTTTCTTGAGTGTAAAAAAAAATTTAACACAAAAATTTGTTACACTTCAAAAATGTTGTTCAAACCAAAAATCGTTTTCACAGAAAGTTTTTCACCCCAAAATTTTTTATATTTACCTCGATAAATTTTTTGAAGGATAAAAGGATAAAAAAAAAAAATTCGGAAAAGCCAAATTTATTGCTTTGTCTCTTATTACTGTTATTGGGTAATGTTTTTAAACTTAAGCAAATTGGATACCTACTGATATTAGATCAATGAACTGGTTAAATTAAAGACCAAGCTGAACATGTTTAACAGTAACATGCTACATGATAGCTGAGCTGCCAAAAACAGTGTTGCCAAAAAAAAAGTTGCTGAAAAATCACCCTTTAGTAGTAATTTTTAGACTTACCTTTCCGTTTAAATTGTGTATTATGTTCAGCACTAAAAAAAAAGTTTGTTAACAAGTTGTAAACGGTTTTTAATCCCTCTTTACCATTTTTGTTCTGATTTTTAGAAAAAAAAAATATTATTTAGCAAAACTTTTTGCTATTTACATTTTACAAGTTACAGAACTTTACAGAATATTTACAAATTTTGTTTGCTTATTTCAGATATCATTTTACAAATGATATCTAAAATTAGCAAAAAAAAATTTACTAATTTAAAAAAAGTTGACATTAAAGGAAATGTTATTTTTAATTAAAACTTACACCTACAAACTTAAATTGCCTTAAAATGTTACTGTTACCGCCGTCACTTAATTAGTAGGCTTGGTAGTTAAAGCTACAATTTAATTTATATATTATTTACTTTGTTAATTTTCTCATTTTTATTTTATATATTTGCTTTACATAAAGTAACGGTCCTGATGCATATATCACGTAGACAAAACTTTAATATTTACTTGTTATACAGAAAAATATAGTTCAAAATGGCAGTGAGATACTAAAAACTTTGTATCAAATACTAAAATTTTAAAGTGCTCTGAAATTAGTAAAGTTTCATTATTATAATTTAACAAAACCACATTACATATGAACTTAAAGAATTAAATAAATGAATTAATTTTGATATTTAAAAAGAGTGCTATTAAAAAGTATTTTTATTTTCGCGTTGCAAAAACAACAGTTACATAGATTAAAAAAGGGATCGGAAGTCAAGATACCGACTCATGTCTAAAAATAGAACAAGTTTTTTTAGTCCTAAAAATGAGCCCTAAAAAAATTAAAATTTGACTTCAGAAGTAAAAAAAAATTGTCTAAAAATATTTTTCAAGACAGAAATTACCAAATTAAAACAAAATGATAAATTCGTTTATGTTTTTACAATTTCTAAGCCTTTGATTTTTTTTTTTTAATTTTGTCTAAAATATTTTTTTGAAAAATTTAATAAAATAAAAAAATTGTGATTCTCGATAAAAAAAATTTAATTTTCTACTAATATTAATAATATTTCGTACATTTTTTTGCTGATTTTAGCAAACAGATTTTAAATTGCACTTTTCACAAAGTTTACTAAAATTTAGTAGCGGCAGCTAATTTTTTCTACAAATACCGCTGGGCTCAAATTAACAAAATTTCCCGTAGTAACAGCAAAATTTTTAGTTGCCATTACAGACTTTTTTTGGGAAAGTGTAACACATATCCAATTATCATGCAAATCTGTGAGTGTTACTTGCAGTACATTGCTTGTAAGTTAATTCACAAAATTTGCAAATGCTTGCAAAACTAACTTTTTAAATAACAATATGATAAATATATGAAGCATAAAGTTACCTTAAAAATATGTTAGTTGTGTTCATTTATCATTATCCTGAAAAATTTCTTTAAAAATGTTCAAATTATAAAGGTTTTGAATTTCAAGGAACAAGCACAAATTTTCTAAATAATATTTTTATTTTACTCAGAAAAATTCTATAGAAACATGACCATAAATCCAAATATAAGATATAAGATTCTGTAAAATATGATTTATTTTGGAAAAATCATATAGAAAGGAGATAACTACAAAGGTTCAAGCGTTCCAAAGTACACCACATTGCACTATATTTGGTTCCTTCATTGTTATTATTTTCATGTATATGTCCATTGAAAATATCATTTTCATTTTTTTGAAAATATCAAACGTAATTTTTTATTTGCCCATAGAGACATTTAGCGATGGTTATGAGTTGACAATTCATAATTGAGAAAGTTTTTAGGGTTTTTGTATACTATTTTCACCCCCCTAAAGTTGGGACTGGGTCGCTAAAGATGTGAGTTTTGTTTTTTCCGGACTTTTTAATTTTGCTGTAAGGTTAGTATCATTTTCAAGTGTCCTGGAATTTCAGGAGCTTCCGCTCAAATGTGAAGTTAGTATGGTTTCTAATTAAGTTATAAATTTTTCTTTAGAAAAATATTCAAAATAAAATTATTGCATGAAAAAATATCCAATAAAATTACATGTAAGGGTGGTTAAATTTTAAGCGTCGATGTTGAATGTGAACCACAGCTAAACGACAAATTTATTCTGCATTTTATTTTTAATTTCTCAATTTCAGACTAACTCAATTTGAACCATGGAAAGATACACAATCGAGCAACGCGCTAAAGTTATTCAGACTTATTATTAAAATGGGAGTTCAAGTCAAAATGCACTTTGTGATTTTTTTGGTCAGCACAATCTACCAAATGTGTACACAATCGAGATAATTGTGCACATATTTCTGCAAATCGGGTCTGTAAGAAATGAGAAAACGCCTGTGTTTGCTCGCCAAGTTCGTTCTGCGGAAAACATTGCTGTTGTTCGCGATAGTGTTGCAGAATAGCCGTCAACCTCGACTCGCCGTCGGTGTTCGCTATCTTGAGATCATATTCTTAAAACCAGAAATTGAGGATATGGATTTGCACGATATATGGTTTCAACAGGACGGTGCCACTTGCCTCACAGCTAATGAAACAATGGCTCTTTTGCGCGACAAATTCAATGGCCGTTTTATCTCACGTGGTGGCGATGTCAATTGACCGCCAACATCATGTGATTTGACACCGTTGGACTTCTTTCTTTGGGGTTATTTGAAAGAAAAGGTGTACGTCGATAAGCCAGCAACAATTCAAGAGCTAAAGGATGAGATAATTCGGCATATTAACGGCATAGAACCTCAATTATGCCTCAGCGTCATTGAAAATTTGGACCATCAGATGGAGTTGTGCTGCCGAGGTCGCGGTGGCCACTTGGCCGATATTTTATTCCATACATAATTGAACCATACCATATTATCATAATAAAAAGAAATGACAATAATTTCCTAAACAATTTGTGTTTTATTCAAAATCAACATCGGCCATTAAAATTTACAAAGAAAACAGATTCATTGTTTCATCTGAAGTTATTGCCAACCGAATGGTTTGGTTGTCGCTATCAAATACTCAGTAGTCAGAATGAATCTTATTTCTCTGTGAACAACATTTTAGTTGTATTTAAGAAAAATTTTGTTGAATGCAAACATAAAGTTATCCTGCTTAAATCAGCAGAAACATTGTTTAGAAATAGTAAATTTCTGATTTCAAAAGGGGATTTTTATTCGCAATTGAAAATCAAAATAAAGCTTTAAAAACTTCGTTTTATTCTTCTAAAAAAAAATATATTGCTGACTTAAGCAGGAAAATTCGTCACTACCAGTTAACTAAAATTAAGTTGAAGTTTTGTAAATTAAGCAGATTTTTGCTTATTTTTCTTTCTTAATCTTTATCAAACAGAGTGTTAGTAAAAGGTGATGGCATTAATTTTTAATTTGGCTGCGTGTTAGGAACTCAATCATAAATGTTCGGTGCATATAGCTTAATCAATGATTAACTACGCCGTCAGCCCTTCTTTTTGATGAAATTATTAAATAATTAGAATTTAAGTTTTATTCAAATATTTTTTAATTTAATAGCGATTTATTATTCTTATTTAATTTTGGCTCAAAAAGTTCAGTAATAGATATTCTGCATTTAAAATAGATATTTTGAGGCATTTTAAAGCAATTTGTGAGAATTATCATCTTTGAAGACAATACGAATTCTGCAAATATCTAATCTCTATGTAAAATTTCGAATTTTAATTTTCATCATTAACATTAATTCAGAAAATTACGCAGTTTTCGGAGATTTGTGGCCAGGTATGAGCAAATCTGGTCATATGAGATCATATGTGGTGGCAGATCAGTTTATATCATTGTAAATATCAGAACTAGTACGAAATCGTAGCCATTTGATCCGTCTTTAAAGCCAACGATATAAAAATTTATATAAAAATTAGTGTTCCTTAACTTCTTATATCTTATTAAATCTGATGGATATAAATTTTAAAATATCCACAGCAAATTGAACCTGATTATAAGCGGTACGTCAGCTCTGTCTAGATTTGATCATATCTAATCAGATCTCAAAGATGTCCCCAATTCCGGTATAATTAGACGAGATCTCTACAGATCTAAACTTTTTATGCGGCTGTAGCTCCATGCCGTATGAGTTATATTGATTGGCAGGAATAATTTTTTAATATATATGAATAAATATATGAATTTAAATATATGAATAAATTATAATTATTTTTGATTAAAAAAATTTTATAGAAAACTTCCAATACATAGGACAATTTTATATTGCCACACCTGGATTTTGAATAATTTATTGAAAAACGAATTTTCAGATTTGTCTATTATACTTCTTGAATAACTATGTTATTTAAATATTAAGGTTTTTTCAACAAACCACATTCAACACATAATATTTGAAATTTTTACTTGATCGGTATTTAATTTCATCGATTTTTAACCATGTAGAATGAGAAAACCCAGTATCTCTTAAAATGTTTCTCTTCTATAGCATATCTAAAGTTCACTTAGCTCTGTGTGCCTGTGTTAGGAGATCACTCTTATAATACACGATAAAATTATTCCTCTTATTACTCTATTTTCTTATTTATTTATTATTTTATTTTTTTAGGAAAGTATAGTGGTGACGTTTCGGATGCCTTCCCTGTTAGTTGTAATAATACTATTGTGATGACATTACTTTTATTCAACTAATAAAACAAAACGGAAATAATAAATGTTTCCTTTTCAATTTTTTACACTTATTGCATTGTGTTAAACATCCAGTTGACAGTTGTCATCATTAACATAACAAAAACGAGTTTGTACTTCCGTTTATGTGCAGCGTACTTATTTTATGTGGAAAAACAAATAAAAACTAAAGTGAGTATAATACCCCAAGTAAGATACCCTAAGTAGTTGTTACTATAGGCTCATATAATAAATGATTTTATTTGAAAATATTAATGATTTTTAAACAATAAAATGATGGGTATTAATATGAACCATAAATTATAGCGAAAATAATGATTTTGTGGGGAAAATAACATAAACATGTGTGACTTTCAGCTGATGTTGGAAAGATTTGAAAAAAATAAAAAATCTATTACATTAGGCGTATAAACAATATCTTATATAATTTTCGAATATATATATGACAGGACTTTCTGAATTTAAGCGCCAGTATCTGAAAATTGTTGTTCCACAACTTAAAAGAAAGTATTTGTCTCTTTGCAATATATCGTCCACCAACCGCCAATGTAAACACATTTATAAGAGAACTCGATGATTTGTTAAACACAACAAATAAACAACAAAATGTTATTGTAGTTGGGGATATAAACATAGATCTCTTAAATAAACACTTCACAACTACTCTTTACCTTGATATGATGTCATCTAACGGCCTACAATGTATAATTAAAGATTGCAGGAGAGAAGACTTTAACAGAGATTCTCACACGTGTATAGATCATATGTTTGTTAAAAGTAAACAAATAAATTCTAACATTTATGCTACTATAGTAAAAACAATAATATCGGATCATTACTCCTTTATATGTTGTCTCTCAGAGTTTAATGTAAACAAAAAAATAATAAATGATACCCAATACATCAAAATAAGTAACAACAAAGTAAAACAGCAGATATGTACAACAAACTGGCACGAAATAGGAAACTTTACAAACCCAAATACGATGTTTAATTCAATCAATAAAATATTTAACAAAATTTATGAAAATTCAAAAATAATTGTGCAAAAAAAGAAAAAAAGAATTCCAAGTCCATGGATAAACGATAATCTAATAAAAAGCTGTGAAGTTCGGGATAAACTTTATAAAAAATGGTTAGAAAACAAAAGTAACAAATTAATTGAAAATGAATATAAAAAATATAGAAACTCCTTAAATAAAAAACTTAATTACGCTAAAAACTTTTATTATAAGAAAAAGTTTTATGAAAATAGAAACAATATTCGAGCAACATGGCAAGTCATAAATGAAATAATAGGTAGAACGTAGATGAAATAATTAAAACTTTAAAAACATGAATTTATCTGATATTTGCGATAATTTTGCAATAAATTTTAAACAAAATGTAAAAGATATTTTGCATAACTGTGAAATTAAAACAATAAATCAACCAGTACAAGTACTTCAAAACTCCTTTTATCTGACAAACACATTCGAAGAAGAAATCTTCAATATTTTAAATTCGCTTAATGTAAATAAAAGTGCTGGTCATGATGGTATAAGGCCGATTGATCTTAAGAACAATGCCGCGGCTATGACTCCAATAATCACAAAACTTATAAATCTTATAATAAATACAGCAATCATTCCTGATATATTGAAGGTGTCACATGTTCGGCCAATATATAAAAATGGCACAAAATCGAATTTTAACAATTATCGTCCAATTTCAATCCTGTCCGTTGTTGAAAAGATAATGGAAGAAGTCGTATGCGTTAGATTGACGGACT